>JALPQI010011096.1:0-44880 GCA_025490895.1 Thaumatotibia leucotreta | reverse complement strand
AATAACACGATGTTTTTGACAGTTCTATGGAACTGACACATGACAATTCAGATTAGGTCCTAGCTGAATCGCATAAGCAGAAGCTAAAAAACCAAAAATATCCATAAGCTCACGAAAATATCCATGCTGGCCTTACACCGCGCTGCGCCGGTCGGGTTGGACGTAAAAGCCATTTTAGTTTGATTTACCGACTCACGGACTCCAGTGAGGGTCCACTTCGAGGTATTCCATACATTCGGCTTCCAGACGCTGTGTAGCTTAAATAATGGGATGTATAGATAATAAGGAACATAGGATTATGATTCATAGGATTTTTTTTCTACTAACAATTTTTCCAGTAAACACGTATTTCTTCCAAATAAAGACCTGAGTGCAACGAACATAAAAACAATCGTAAATTTTACTCAAGTGAACTAATTTATAGTGAAAAAAACATTTCAAAACTCTATGTGTTTATGAATCGTTTGAATACTCGATCCCATATTGAATAAAACGAATTAAACATTAATAAAAACAGTGATAGTGAAAAGTGATAAAAAACTCCTATAGGGTAGATCTTAACACGTATCAATACGTAGATACCGCATCACAGATCACCTTGACTTACACTCCGGCAATACATTGAGATATTCGTGCATTGAAACTATACTTCGATAGCTGAGTTGCTTAAGCTGGGAGCTTGTGCGATACTGGCTGTTGTGGATCATGGTTCAATCCCCGGCGCCGCACCACTTTTTGTATGAATAAAATAATTGTTGTTCAGAAACAAGTTTTAAAAATATTACTTACTTAAAATACTAAGTCTTAGCGATACCATAAGGTCAAGAAAAACGATCAAACTCCACTACTTGCCACTAGAGGGCGCGCTAGTAACGAAGGAGACTACAAACTATAGCCAAAATGTCAACGAAAAAACTAACATGCGATCAATGCAAAAAATACATTCCAGTAGGGAAAGACTATCTTAAATGTTATACATGCGGAAAACCATACGACATGAAATGTGCAAAAATGACAGCAAAAATGTACAAATCTATGACAACCGAAGACAAAACTTCTTGGGTGTGCCAAGGTTGCATTACTTTGGATATCACAACTGATAAACAGGAACAGCGTACAGTCAGCACGCCGACAACCAGCAACCACACAATACCATCCGTACAAGTAACTACAAATATGCTAGCACCCTCACAGTCTTTAGATACCGTTTACGATCAGGAAAATGATACACTAGAGTCTATAGACGACGACAGCGTGCACAGCTTACCGAACTTGAATACGATTGAAGACTCACAAGTCATAGACTTGAAAACAGAAATCGGCTCTCTTAATACCCAGCTTGCAAGTGCACACGAGGAAATCGCTCGACTAAATGAAGAAGTTACAACCCTTAAAAAACAACTCGATGAAAAACAGAAAAAAATCGAGATATATAAAAAGGTTACTTTAGAAAATGGACCACGCAAAACGACGCCATCGAACAAAAGTCCTAGTGTACGGGTCCTTTCAACGCCACCAATAAAAAAGCTTGGGACTTCTTGCTTGAAGAACGTTCCTTCACCGCAGCCGAATGTAGAAGCCGAAGCCGAAATTATCTCCTCGAGAAATAGCTCACCGTCGCAATCTTTGCCAAAAACAGTCCCTCTTACTGAAAAAATACCACACAAGCGGAACCACGACAACGGAAAAGACAAATAAACATAATTAGCGGTAACTCAAAAAATAAAATCCGTTCTATTGCCCAAACAACACTTGCTGCCGACTCAAACATATGTCATTATCTGCTCCCAGGTATGGGAATCAAAGATTTAACTAAGAACTTAGATAAAAAAACGGCTAACTTCAGTTTTCACGACTATGTCATAATATTCATCGGGGAAGAAGATTTTATGCAGACCAACGACTATTTTGACCTCATCTACTACATAAGGGAAAAATGTCTAACAATAAACCACACTAATATAGTAATATGTTTACCTACTTATAAGTATAATGAGACTAGTATATTGTATAATTGGCGCATTGAGAATTTTAATAATCTACTCTACCTAGATAACGAAACACACCAATATGCATACATATTGGACTCAAACCGCAATCTTACATATGACTATGATATGTTTTCCAAGTCCCAAGGCGTAATTAACAACACGGGAATGAGAGAAATATTTAGGCAACTTTCAGCTGCGATGAGCTACATGGAAATGGAAACGAATACTATAAATCAGCCAACTTTAACACAGGCAGAAGAAGGTTCAAGCACAAGTGGCGTGAATGACGTCTCAGATGATAGGAACCAGTTTTTTCCATTATAATTATTTACATATTATACATCAGAACATTGCTGGCCTTATAAACAAATCAGATTTATTAATAGTACAATTAGAGGATTTAAAAACGAACCTAATAGATGTTGATATAATATGTATAACTGAACATTTCATGATGTCTGGTAACGAAACTCTACTTTCTATTCCTAATTTCAAGCTAGCTGCATGCTTTTCAAGAAACGGTTTAAATCGGGGCGGCTCCTGTATTTTAGTTAAAAGTCAACATCAATACAGAGAGATACCTATAGCGACCAAGAATTCTATATCAGGAATCGTTGAATGCTGTGCAATTGAATTAGTCTTACACGAAATAATAATTGTATGTGTTTACCGACCACCATACTTTTCTAACCTTAATAGATTCTATGAGAAATTAGAGATAATATTAAATTTAATATGTAACAACACCAGGAAAAAAATAATTTTGTGCGGAGACTTCAACATAGATATTCTTAGAGACAATAAAATCTCACGAGAGTTTGAAAGCTTCTTGGCAAATTTTAATCTTGAGATGGAGTTTAGGCTACCTACTAGACCCCTAAGTAAAACTTGTATTGATAATATGGCACACAATTATAAATCTGGCTGTGAAGGTGAAATTCTTGACTTGGGCTTGTCGGACCACACCGCCCAGATTCTAAAAGTTCGTACTAAAAAAACGTGTGTCTTTAACTCTTGGACCGTATTAAAACGAAATATTTCAAGACCAAACCTTCTCAAATTCAAGGCCTGTCTTGATTCGCTATCTTTTTCGGAAATATACCACACGCAAGATCCAGACTCAGCGTATGACATATTTATCCAAACATTTAAAATGTTTTATAACTTATGCTTCCCGTACAAAAAAATTGTAATTAGACCTTTTAAGAAAAATAAATGGGTATCTAAAGGCATTAAAACATGCAGTCGAAAACAAAGAAACTTGCTTTGGCGTTATAGACTCTCTCCTACTTCAGACAATAAATTGATTCTTGACAACTATTCCAAAAGGTTTAAAAAAATTATAAAACTAACAAGAAAATCACAAAATAATCACCGAATTAACACATCTCAAAACAAAAATAAAGCAGCCTGGCAAATAATTAATAGCTCAAAAACGACATGTCCAAAAGAACCTATTCACTCAATCCGAATAGACAAAAACAAAGTTGCTACTGAACCTAAAGATATAGCTAGTGCTTTCAATGATTATTTCATAGACCAAATAAAACCCCCCGCTACTCAGTTGCCACAAATAAGCTACATTCCCACCAACATAAATTCAATGTTCATGTACCCCACATCAACCGAAGAAGTACAGGCCATAATAAAGAAATTAAAAAATACACCAAGTGTGGGATACGATGAAGTTCATACATCAGTAGTAAAGTTTGTTTCAGACGCCATAGCAGGACATATTACCCATCTAATAAACTTAACATTGCATGCCGGCAAATATCCTCGCAGTTTGAAGACTGTTATTATCAAACCTCTGTATAAAAAAGGCGAAAGAGAATTAATTCAAAACTACAGACCTATTGCTTTAGTACCAATATTTTCCAAAATTTTTGAAAATGTAATTTATTGCCGGTTAAGTAGCTTTTTAAATAAATATGACATATTGTGCGATGAACAAAAGGGCTTTCGAAAAAATAAAACTATTAATATGGCCATTTTCGATCTTATTAAAACAATTATAGAAAATGTCGATAAAAGAATACCTATATGTGCGATCTATACTGATATGACGAAAGCATTTGACTACGTGGATCACAGTATATTGCTATCTAAGCTTCAAGCATATGGAATTAGAGGCCAAGTACTTAGTTTAATAAAGTCTTATCTAACCGATAGATTACAATACACGGAAATATCCAGTATCTGCACAAAAACAAAACAAGAGTTGAAGTACACATCAGAAGTCAGGACATGCCACTTCGGAGTCCCTCAAGGCAGCGTACTAGGGCCATTACTTTTCTTAGTATACATAAATGATCTACCCTCAGCTGTACATTGCCCCATGATCCTCTTTGCTGACGATAGTACTTCAATTATTAAATGTAATAATTTAGATATTTACGAAAACGATATAAATATTGTCCTTAGTGATATTGTTACGTGGCTTAATAATAATAATTTAATAATAAATTTTAATAAAACAAACATAATGCACTTTAATCAAAGAGTCCTTCCGAAAACTATGAATATTAACTACAAGGGCACTGAAATCAGTCATGTTTTAGATTGCAAATTCTTGGGCATCACTTTAGATAATCATTTAAAATGGAAAGATCAAGGCACGGAAATTTGTAAAGCAATAAATAAGGCAGGATACGCTTTACGAAACCTTTCAAAAGTTGTCAACCGCAAAACGCTCATATGTGCTTACCATGGTCTCGTAGTATCCAAGTTGCGTTATGGTGTTATATTCTGGGGTAACTCAACATACACAGACATGATCTTTAAGGCCCAAAAAAACTGTATTCGAGGAATGCTTGGTATGAAACGTAGAGAAAGTTGCCTGCCCATTTTTAAACATTTGAAATTATTAACGTTTCCTTCTATTTACATATTGGAAATAGCACTTTTTGTAAAATGTAACCCTCAGTTATTTGTACTGGCCTCTAGGGGACGCCTACTTCCAGTAAGGCCCCAGCACGAACATAAGTTGCGGGTCCCACGAGGCAAAACAGCCCTTTTTAATAAAAATATTTTGAAGATGGCTCCGCTCATATACAATAAGATACCAAATGACATTTTAGAATTAGACATAAAATATTTTAAAAAGAAGCTGACAGAATTACTAATAAGGAAATGTTTTTACTCAATTGATGCCTTCCTAAAAGATTAAAACTGTGTTTGACGTTGACATTAAATTTCACTGTAGCAAGTAACTTCAATTATTAATATTATATTATTATTTAATTCAATTGGCATTTTTATATGAATCACGACATTACCTAATAGTTCAGCTCATGACATTTTTAATTAATTGGCTTCTTTTATATTTAACAGATTTATTTAAATTGTATGCATGTAGCATGTTAGTTTTGTAAGCATTACATTTGTGCACCCGCATTTTGTGGGTAAAACATAGTGCTCTAAAATTTAATCAAAATGTTACCACCTTTATGTATCTACCTATGTTTATACAAATAAATATTCTGATTCTGATTCTGATTCTGATTCTGATTATGTGGGTACTAGTGTCCGAAGGAAAATTTATGCAATAATTAAAACTTTAATGCGGAGAGATTTAAATGAAAGATCGAATAATCGTAAGTGCCTAACAGTGTCACAGACTATAAGGCTCATTTTCATCAAACATTTATTCGAAGAATAACGCTTACTCTTGGGATAGTAATGTCAAAACTCCATAGTAATTTGACGCTAGTATCTAAGAGAGCGTTATTATCCGAATAAAAATTTGAAGAAATCGAGCTTAACCCCTCGTATGCTTCCTGTCAAATTACGTTACTGAAAAAGTGACCTTGACAATTGAAACAATAGATTGAAATTCCCAAGCACGGATCCGTGTCTAAGCATACGAGGGGTTAAGGTATCTAGATGTGGGTTAGACCTTCCACACTCTGGGCAAATCCTGTAGATTTAAATTGCGACAGCGATCAAAATATCGAAGTAGTTATTTTCTTACTGCCCGGGTCTGAGTAACGTAGGTCTACAAATACCGGAGATACGAAGTATTACCTTATACGGCGGTCTTCCCGACGGAATTTTTATATGTCGGACTTCCCAATATATTGACCTAGTAATTTTGCTTAGAGTAAAATTTATAGAATAATAAACCGATGTTGTTCAAAATAACTCTGGGCTTTTGAATGTGTAGCTAGGAGTGCTAGTTTTGGTACTTCATACCATACGTATCTTTGCTCTAATTACTAAATAATCACTATTACACCGATTTATCAGGTTGCTATACCGCGAACAAGTTCATTTTCGGGAATTCGTCTCCCCCCAAGTTTGATCCCCGAAATTGCAAACTTCGGTGTTCGCGATAGCAGGCCAGGTGCAATAAGTCGCATAAGTAGTTACTTCAGGTGAGAACCTTAATCATAAAATAAGGAAAAATCTTATTGTAAATTAATTGTTTTACACTAATACGCTATTGGTTGTGTGGTCTCGAAATGTATGGACCATTGTTTAGAGTGCGCGTTCACATTGTATTCCGTTAGAAGTTTTAACAAACACAACAGAGAGCCTACCTGGAACATGAATGGAACATCGTGGATTTGGGCATCAGTCTACGTTACTCAAATTACTCCTTGATTAGAGTAACAGATATGCCAATCTGAATCTTGAAATCCGGACAGTTGAAAAGGATAAGTAGTAGATTGTGCTCTCATTGCAAATAAAGATATATTTTTTTACGCTGGATACTAAAAAGGTGAGTATAAAGATATGGTATTTAGGGCCCCCTCTCACCTAGCCTCTCCCGAACGTCGACGCCTCACCAACGCCCGCGCGGCGTCGACGCCGCGCTCCTGCGTCTAGGCTGCGCCTGTCGAACGTCAACGTCGCATTGACGTCCGCGCGGCATCGGCGCCCACGCAGCGGCTCTCCCCCCGCACCCTGCCCGCCGCATCTTACTTACTTTACTTGACTAGTCTTTACGTAATCCATGACTTTATTTGATAATCGAACAAATTTTGAACAGTAAGGGACGTGTATCCTATTTGGTGCCTTTCAACTGATATTATTGAGACGCGGTGGGTTGCGTGCTCTGTCCGCCGCAGTGACGCTGCGTGGGCGCCGACAAGACGCTTCGACGCTCGACAGCCGCCATTAACGTCGAGGAGGCGCGGCGCTAACGCGGCGCCGACGCCGCGCGGACGTCAATGCGACGTTGACGTTCGACAGGCGCAGCCTAGACGCAGGAGCGCGGCGTCGACGCCGCGCGAGCGTTGGTGAGGCGTCGACGTTCGGGAGACGCTAGGTGAGAGGGGGGCCCTTAGTTTCCAAAATTACTGCATATCCTATTAACTAAGTCCCTCGAGCAAAGATCATTCTCCTGTTAAAAATAGTTCAGGTTCGTTCTATTAAGTAGGTAGATATAGACAAATTACTGAGACCACATATCGTATACGCCTATGTGTTTGTTGTTATTGTGTGTGTTTTACAAACTGATAGGCATTTTGTATTAGAATTTTGGATTCTTGTATTGTCATTTGATAATAGTAAATGTAGAAGCAACATAAGCCCACATACCGGTTGACGACATATGACGTCACGGCTGCTCCGAAAACCTACCTGCAGCCAGAAGGCCGAGTGTAGGTAATAACTTATTAAAAAAAACGTCTCGATCGCGTTTACGTTTTCATCGACAATAGGCATGATGACTGGCAAGTCAAATCAGCATCTTTTTTCGAACTGTCAAAACGATCACCACTATGGAATTTTATACGAAATACTCAAAAGTGACGTCACGTTTGAGCAGTGCCAAGTGACCTACTCTTTTAAGTTCTTTTCAATTTATTAAATAGAAGTTCTGTACAAAAATTACTGCAATCTACATGTTAGTAATAATTTCTTCGTGTAGGTATTATGTCGTGCATAATATTAAGTCATTTATTTTAACTACAGTCATCATCCCTATTTCATACAAATTACGATGTAAACGTAACCGCGATCGAGACGTTTTTTATAAGTTACCTATTACCTACACTCGGTCTTCAGACTGAAACGTAGAGCCGGAGTGGCAACACATTATTCTAATATCACGACTGTTGATACCTAATTGTATACCTAGATACGCCCGTCGGTCCCTGAAGAACTTAATTTGAGGAGTACCTACACCCTACAGTATTACATATACCCTAAATTTTTAATGTAAAATTTCTAGTGTCGCTTTACCGGCTTTTTTGTCATCGGTTCATAGCTCGTTAAGTCTCATAGGAAAAATCCTACACACAAACTATGAGACCTCGGGCTTGGCCGATGCAAAAAATGCCTGGTCTATTGCTTGCCCCAATCAAAATATCCCCGAACATCCAAAATCTCAAAGGAGTTGGGACGACATTTCGTGTAAATTAGTTCTAGATTCCCTACTTTCACAGTCGTGCACTAATGAACGAGCCAGAATATTAGCCGGCAGCACAAAAGAAGCCGGGTTCTGGCTCCATGCACATCCCTCCCCAAATACTGGAACCTTTTTAGACCCCAATACCCTCCGTTTTTCAGTTTGTCTCCGTCTCGGGGTCCCGGTCTGCGCCCCGCATCGTTGCCCCTGCGGCCACGAGGTGGACCGCCTGGGCCACCACGGACTTTCCTGCCAAAGGAGTGCGGGCCGCTTCTCAAGACATGCTGCCCTTAACGACATCATCCGTAGGGCTCTTGCGTCGGTCAATGTTCCGGCTCTATTAGAGCCTACCGGCATATCAAGGACCGACGGCAAGAGACCGGATGGGATGTCTCTGATTCCATGGAGTATGGGACGGGTGCTAGTGTGGGATGCAACATGTGTAGACACACTAGCCCCGTCACATCTCCCTCGGACATCCATAAGGGCAGCAGCAGCAGCAGAGGCGGCTGAAAGTGCTAAGGTAGGAAAATACAGTGGTCTCGGCGCTGACTATAATTTTATCCCTTTCGGCGTCGAGACCCTGGGTCCGTGGGGCTCTGGTGCTTTGAGTCTCTTTAAACAACTTTCAAAGAGACTCAAAGATACCACAGGTGACCCAAGAGCTGGCAGCTACCTCGCTCAACAAATTAGCCTCGCGATCCAGCGGGGTAATGCTGCCAGCATCTTTGGTACCATGCCGCGGGGGCCGTGTTTAGATTTAGATTTAGTTTAGTATATATTTATTTATAGTGTAGTTTGATAATATTATAGTTTTAATTTTGTATCTTTTTGTACCCTAAATCTTATTTGCAAAAATAAGCCCCCCTTAAACATTGAACAAAAAATTGTTGATGTTTTCATCTCTATCCTACGATTCCTAGTTGCCGTGTGGTTACGGCTGTAAGAATACATTTGTCACCACCCCAACTCCTCCTGCGGGTGTCGTAATAAGAGTCGACTAAGGGATTGAAGTGTCACTGACCATTCTACAAGATTGATGATGGGCAGCAGCGTCATCATAGTGGACACGGGTCCACGGGTTTCGGATGCGCGCTTCGGTTGCGTGCGGTCGCGTGCAGTGGTACCCGTGCCATTTTAATTTGTAAATTTGAGAAACTAATTTTGTGATTGGTTGAGTTTGTTAAAATCGTTTTCTTGTTCCTCTTGCGAATTTTATACGAGGCGCTCCTCCTACTGGGCGTGTCTAGAGAGTGACGGCTGCTGTTTTGACCGCGTGTTGCCGGGATTTGAACCCGAGTACGCGGCGTGGGAGCCGATCGCCGTACCGCTGAGCCAAACGTGAGATAAACAACAAGCGGCGAACATCGACTACGCTTTAAGTGCTACGAGCCTGTGTGACGTCCGCCTCTACGGACATAACTGCTACGCCGCATCTGCATGTGCTACGAACTTCTTACGCTACGCAGTTTTGCTTCGTTTATTAGAAATTAAAACGGACTTGAGGGAAGTATGTCCCCGCCTAACAGTAATAAGTCTCAATGCGCCGCGGGTTGTCAGGATGATATACCGGACGATAAAGCAAACACAATTAAGTGCAAAGCGGCAAGGTGTCACAAACTTTTCCACACCAGGTGTGTTAGTGCGGCGAAATTCTCTCAAGCTCAAATAAATTCCTGGGTGTGCCCAGACTGCAAGGCGACAACGAGAAAGGGGGGCGACAATTCCCTTACGCCAGTACGAGGTAATCCAACCGCTGACGCGAGCCGATCTCAGTTGCCGTCTGATAATGTCACGGTGCGTAATAAAAAGACTCAGTCATACTCCGGTATAAATATTATTAATGCCGATTTAAAAGAACCGGAAAAGTTACTAGCGCCGTCGGATGGTGATCCTGGAGTATCTAGTCGACTTCAACTTCCTTGTTCGGAGCGTGTCAACGAGGACTCGGAAATCTCAACCTTAACTGCGGAGATCAGAGGCCTGCGTGGTGAGGTGTCCAATATACAGATTCAAATAAAAGAAGTGCTTAGCAAACTTGCGCACCATACCGACCGCTTGGAGTGTATATCGAACAGAATTTCGGACAGCGAGTTAAGAATAAAATATCTTGAAGACAAGCAAGGGCAGACCACTGACCTTCAGGAAACAGTCTCTAGGCTTCAGGACCAGTTGAACAGGCAAGAACAGGTCGCATTGAGAAATGATGTTGAGATTATTGGGTGCCCTGAAAGTCCTAATGAAAATCCTATCCACATTGTCCTCTCTGTTGCAACGAAAATCGGACTAGATTTCTCTCATAGTGACATTGATGCGGCCTGGAGGGCAGGCCCTAGATTCCGCCCTGCTACAGCGCCGGACATGAAAGGGGTTAACCACCGAGTACATCCTCGTCCGATTGCCGTCCGCTTCATCCGTCGATCGATGCGTGACGATTTCCTAAAAGCTGCGAAATCTAGGCGGAACGTTACGGCTGAAGATCTAGTTATAAATGGCAAGTGTACTCAGAGAATTTTCGTTAACGAGCGGTTAACCAGAGATAACCGGCTGCTTTTTCGTGCTGCAAGAGAACGGGCGACGGTTGCTAAGTTCAAACACTGCTGGACATCATCAGGTTCGGTTTATGTGCGAAAGTACGACGGAGCTGCCGCTATTCATATCCGCAGTCCCTTGGACTTGGACCATGTTTTTGGGAATATTTACAAGGAGCACGAAAACAGCTGTGCAATGCTCGGCAGCGGAACTGCGGTGGACTCTACAGATTCTCGGAGTACGGCGGCAGTTTCAGAAAGAGCAGATCCATCAGGAGTGTAGCATTTGTGCTTCAATATGTTTCCAAACCCGTCCATGCTCATATTTTACCTGCATGTTAGTCATACTGTATATAATATTACTGCTAATTTTACACGTTTATTCTTACACTTACACACTTATTTCCACACATACACTTAATAACAGAGGTCATATTTATATTTCTCAAGTGCATCCGTTTCAGCAACAGGTCTCTAGTCGCCTATCTAGCTGCTTTTTTCTTAAGCCATGGCCGGACTAGACATGGGAAATGAACTTGACAATTCTTTCCCTGTTAACTGTCATGTTGCTGATTCGGCGGAGCACTGTTTAAAAATTATAACTTCTAGCTTCTCTATCAAAGTTCTTACTTTTAACATAAGAAGCCTTCAACATAACTTTAACCAGTTTCTAGTAACCTTCAACCGACTAAAAATTGATTTTGACGTTGTTGTTCTGACTGAATGTTGGCTGAAGGACGGGTCTGCTATTGGTCAACTCGAGGGATATAATTCTTACCGCACTGTAAGATCTTATAATCAAGCTAGCGGTGTAGTCGCGTATGTCAGGAAAGGCCTAAATGCTATAGTTACCGAACCACTAATTCAGGACACGGATTGTCTTTTTATACGTGTACCAGATCATTTTTCATTGCTAGGTTTATACCGTTCTCCTTCTTTTGTGAACCCTTTTCCTTTCATTCACTCCTTAGATTCGTTTATTAAAAATGATACTCTGAGCCCTAACTGCTTTATAGTTACGGGTGATATTAATATCAACATTAACTCTCCGTCAGATGTTCATGTTTCGGAATACCTATATATGTTGGCTGGTTTAGGCTTTATACCGGCTATTGATAAACCTACGAGAAATAACACCTGCCTTGATCATTTCTTTGTGAGGTCGGTGAAAGATTTTGCGTCGGCAGTTTGTGTCTCTGATATTACTGACCACGACTTAGTTATGATCGGCCTTACGACTCCTAACAAAGCTAAGCCCGCCAAACCATCCAGATTTGTTATCAAGCATGATTTTAAAGCTATGTGTGCGGAACTTGAACACGAGAACTGGCAGGCAGTCACTAGTAGGACTTCAGCTTCTGAAGCCGCCGATACATTCTCCTCTATATTGACTAAATTAGTATCAAAATATACATCTCGTAAATTTGTAAGTAATTCAAAACTTATTTTAAAACCTTGGATGACTCCAGGTTTGATTAAATGTGCTAGAGTCAAGGATAAACTGCACCTTAATTACAAGAAAAATCCACTAAATGAAATAGCGAAAGTAACTTATACCAGATACCGGAACTTTTATATAAATATTTTGCGAAATACCAAGCATGACTATGATCGGAGGCAACTTTTAGATAACAAAGATAACCCAAGGAAGCTTTGGAATACTATCAGAGACATAACTCACCTCAAGCGGGATAGGCATACACCCCATGAATTAGCGTCTATTAAACCTAATATTTCTGATTCCCTCAATTACACCAATGATTTTTTCTCATCAGTGGGTAAAAACCTGGCAACTAACATACTCCTCGAAAAAAACACTACCGAGGCAAATCTTGCATCTGAAGTTACTGTAACTAATTCCTCCTTTAAGTCTATGTTTTTAAATCCTACTGATGTTAGTGAAGTAGAGGAATTAATAATGTCCTTGAAGTGCAATTGCGCGTCCGGTATCGACGATATAAACACGAGTATCCTAAAGAATCTAAAAGCCTATATCGTCAAGCCGCTTGTTTATATTTTTAACCTGAGCATTTCTTCAGGCTGTTTTCCAGAAGGATGGAAGGTTGCTGCCTTGGTCCCAATTCACAAAGGAGGTGACAAGAGCTATCCGGGAAATTATCGTCCTATTTCTCTCCTTAGTAATTTATCTAAGATGCTAGAAAAGATTGTTAATAAACAATTGATTAATTTCCTTGAAGCGGGACACCTGCTCTCCCAAAGACAATTTGGTTTTCGGAAAGGCAAGTCTACTGAACAGGCTGCCACCTTGCTGGTCAATCTTGTCTCGTCTTACCTTGACAAAGGTGAATCTTGCGTGGGAATCTTCTTGGACCTGGCCAAGGCGTTTGACACCGTCTCAATCCCGATATTGCTGAGGAAACTTGAACTGTTGGGAATTCGTGGTATCGCTTGGAGTTGGTTCAATAGTTATCTCACGAACCGGAAGCAGTGTGTCAAATTCAGTGGCTTGGTCAGTGAATCAGTCCCGATATCCTTCGGTGTACCGCAGGGAAGTATTCTCGGTCCTACCCTGTTTCTGATTTACCTTAACGACATGCTCTCTTTATCTGTTAGACAGGCTGAGATCATCTGCTATGCGGACGACACTGCTCTGCTATTCCACGATGTTTCCTGGGAGCGTTGTTTTGCAGCTGCGGAAACAGGTCTGTCGATGATCGCCAAATGGCTTGCTGACAACCTGCTTTCGCTCAATATTTTAAAAACAAATTATTTGTGTTTTTACAAAACTGGTTCCTCTGCCCCCCGCTCACGTCCTGATCTCAAGCTCTTTTATGACAGTTCACCACATTCAATTATTAATTCAAGTGGAGTCTGCGATGTAGTGAAGAGTTGTAAATCTATTAAGTATTTGGGCATTACACTGGATGAAAATCTAAACTTTAAGAAACACATCGAGGCAGTGTCGGCCAGAGTCAGAAAGGTAGTATTCATTATGAAGTTACTAAGAAAATCTGCGTCAATGGAATTACTAAAACTTGTATATGTTTCGATGTGTGAGTCTATCCTGTCGTACTGTATTGGCGTCTGGGGGGGTTCCACTAGCTCTGCACTTCTACCTCTTGAAAGAGCTCAGCGGTTTGTTCTTAAAGTTATGCTTGGGAAGCCCCGGTGGTTCTCTACGGTTGCCCTTTTTCAACTCGCTGACGTCCTCAGTGTTAGACAATTAATGATTCTGCGAGTTACAATGGATATACACCTTAATACTTTAAAATCTAAAGAATATCCTGTTCTTATTAGTAAACGTATTTTTAAAATACCTATTCCTAGCGTAAATACTGTATTTGCAAGGCGATTCCCTAGGTCTCTGCATCCGTATATTTACAATTCAGTAGAAAAAGCATGTCACATTGCTAGTAATTCTCCTCGTGAAGCAAAAATCAAGATTCGGAACTGGTTGAAAGGACTTGGCTACAGCCAAACCGAGAAGCTCCTAAAGGTCTTAACTTAAAATGATAATTACATACATCTACGATCTCAAAAACGGCCTCTCACCCACTCCTATAACATTATCTCTCTCACACACACACACACACACGCACCCACTCACACACGTTCCCACTCACACGTACACTTCCTAACACACAAACATACAGACAGACATTGTTTACTCAATAGATATAAGTATCAGTGTAATTAGTCTCGCTCATCTTTCAATAAATCTTTAGTATCATATTTTTTGTAAAGTGAATCTTAGCAACGGCTGTAGGTAATCGAAGTAAAACAAAAGGTAAATCACTTCCTTTAAAACCGAATCTGGTCGCCACGTGACAGGCATTGCCTAGTGTGGGGCCGCAGGATATTTTTGTATTAGTTTTAAGGTTTTTCATTTCAAATAAATAATTTTTATTTTTTTTATTTTTTATTTTTACACATTACTGCGATCGCCAATCCGCTTGCCCAGCATGGTGATTATGAGCATTTACCTCCTAATGCGTCTATACGCATACTTAATAGGAGAGGCCTACGTCCAGCAGTGGACTAACATAGCCTGATGATGATGATGATGATGATGATGATGATGATGATTCCTAGTGCCGGAGGATAAAGGGCACAGTTCGCCTTCAACTATCGTAACTAATACACTTGACACTTAATACTTCCTCCAGACTGAGGATTCTGAATAACAACACAATAATATGACCCATTTGTTTGACTTATTGGGTCCGTGTTTATTCAACCTTTTTTGTTTACCACCTTTACCCAGCTTCATCTGAATCAGACCTTAAATTCAACTCCTTAAGATCGACTTTAAAAATGTCACTATCACAAATAATGTATGAGTTTTTTAATGGATATTTAATAGTAAGGGTTGATGTATGATATCATAATTAACTGGTTCAAAAGGTTTCGGTATCGTTATGTTAATATATTTCTAATTGATGGGAACGTTTTTGCTTCGCTAGAAATTTCGAAAAGAGTTTTAAATTCCCAGATTTCCGTAGATTCATTTTGTTTGCTATATTTTTTCCACATTTTATTATTTTTTATACTTTGGCTATGACTCAAATGAAATTAGGTATTGAATAAGTAGATACTAGCCCAAGTAACATGGGCCTGAAGGCTTAAAACGAATTTATCTATTGATAGTCTATTCGCAGTTTATTTTTAGATAAGGGCTTTCTATAAATGGTTTATATGAAGAAAAAGTATCCTTGTAGTGTATCTTTTCTCATATTTGATTTTTTTTTAGATGATTTGATCTATTGAACACGTATTTTAAGTACATTTCTAGGTATGACGATTATCTTAGGACATATTGTTCTATAAATAGTTAATAAAGCCTAAAGGTACCTATTTTCCAGTATTTTATTAGATAAGATGGTAAATGTTAAGATTTAACTTTCTACAGATATTCCGTATTAGCTAGTGGTACTCTTATGTGTGTTTATAAAAAGACTAAAGTCTACATAAACTACTTTTGTAGATATCTTTCAGTAAGTCTAATAATATGTTAGTGAAATAGTGGTTCCAGTGTTTATTTGCTTAAAGATAATGTAAATAAGTGCAATTTTACTAGATCAGCTGGCTTTATGCAATGGAGACAGTTAAACAAATTAAAATATCTGGTGGCTTTCGTCGGAGAGTCAGCAAATATTTAAAAATAGAAGAAAATACAGAGAAGGAGCAAAAGGAGTTCCGATTCTGATTTGCGACTCATGAATTAAGCGGGTAAGATTATTAAAATAATAAATAAAGATTAGACAATAATTTTAATTACGAAATGGTTCCATCTACCTATAAATAAATAAACAATGCGTGTCAAATGTTCATTCTTAGAAATCGGGGAAACTTTATACAGATAGGTACGAATATGATAATTTAGATATATCTACCTAATTTAATACGATCCACAAAAAATAAACTTACCGCCCTCTTCAAATACACTGATAAAGCTAAACATAACACGTTAAAACTGCTACAAATCGGCCTCGTGAACCGTGGATACACCAAACAATTCAACATGTCAAGACGTGCGTCTCGCGACTACTCCGCACGCGCGCGCGCCGGCGGCGCGAAGTTGCGATTATACCATTACATTATTTCATATTGTCATAAATAAAAAACAAATTTCTTTAAGAAGGTAACTTCTTGAATTCGTTCTGCATTAATCCATCCAAAATGATACACAACGCACTCAAAATGCCAGTTCTCTGATTGATGTCTAGAAATACTGTGAGAAGTTAAAACAGTATACAAAAATGGCAGTTTATAGGTAATCTTAAACCACTCATAAACCAGTTTATTCCTCGACTAGGAAGTTTGGTTTGCAACAAGTAAAAATAGTCTTGTCATTTACTAGAGCTATACTACAGATCATTCTTTAGAAAGTTTGTTTTAAAGAAATCATTTTTCTAGACAAGTTTAACTAGACGCCATTTTTACTGCCTAATATTTTGTGAAATTATTGTAGCGAACTATTTTTTGGCTTGTTTTTGTACTTTTATGAATATATTCTCTGTAACAAATCGTCCTATACTTTTTAATATACTATATTATGAATGAAACAAATGGCTTAAACATATAAACGCAATATATTTTTTTAAATATTTTTATTATTTGGTTAATATTTTATTAAATATTACATTTCAAGCGGGCGCTCTTATTTAAAGAGAGTTTTACACAAATTCAGCGAGAGACTTTCATCCGCACCAAGTTTTGCAAGTTTAAGTATCAGTATTAGCCGATGAAAACTAGGCGCATGAAATAAGAAGTTAGAAATTTGTCACGCCATTTTGTAATATTACCTAAGCATTATTCTTTTGAGATATGCGCCATTATACGTATCGTTGTCTATTTCTATTAAAATCTTTCTTAAGGTTGGCAGGGTTGAGTTAATTTGGTTTTAAAACTTCTCAGGTAAAGACTTCTGTTTAGCTCTCAAGCCTATCTATAAACCATCTACTAGTGCATATCGTGGTCTATAAATAGTATAGAAAGACTCTAGAAGAATGCCTTAAGACTATTTGAAAATGTTTAATTCTTAACTCTGTCTATTCGTGGTTTCTAGAGGGAGACTTATGAATAGTTACAAGGTTGTGCCCACTTTACTATAGACTATCTATAAGCGTTATTGAAGATAGCTTGGGGGCAATGTTACTCTTATGGTAGATAATCAAATCGAAGTCTATTAGATATCTAATATCCCCTTTTTAGATTCGCTTTTGTTACTTGGGAGGTATTGTATAAATGTATAATATTGCACGCATACGCATAGTTAACAAGAGACCTACGTCCAGCTGTGGACTGAGATAGGCTGGTGGCAGATTAAGTGCAGTTAAGTATAATATTGTAGAACTATGCGTTGTAAATAGTCGGCAAATAATTAATTATCGACGATAAGGTATTACTGCTTTTGTCATTAGAAAATTGTAAAATTGATTATTATGTAGATTTATCCGAAATAAATGAATATATGTATATCACAATAAATTATCGACAGTAAATAATTTTACTATAAACACATTTCACAGTTTTTGATGACGTTATGCCAATGAATAAGAAGAGATTCCTTACGATCCCTTATGTTTGGTTTTAAATATCTTTTCATCACACTTGCCGTCTAAGCGCGCCATTGTTTGCGCGCGCAGCGGGAATAATAGAAAAGTGAGATTCCCTAGGGAGTAATAGAAATGTCAGTACGTCATTTAGTAATGTTATTTCTTAAAACTTATTTTTTTGACGGCAAGTGTGATGAAAAACATTGTATGCATCACGGTCGGTAAGCGGAATACTAACTCGAGTCATAAAAGCCCTCCGCCTAACGGCGTCGGGCTTCTAACACTCTCGTTAGTAATTCCGTACTTACCTCCCTTGATGCACAATGTACTATTCTCCTTCCATTTTTTATAAGCTTTTTTACAGTTCAGTTCCAGCTCCCTTCATCTAAAAATAAAAGCATCGAAGCAGACATATACATGTTCATGGTAAATAAAATTCAAATACCTATATAGGTAATTTCACCTGAGTTGAGGTGAATGAACACACACATCCAAATTAAGTACTAATTGCAAAAAATTTAGTGAATGAATTAATGACTTGCGTCAAAATATTGAAGCAATTCCCTTGAACAAACTTTTTGGTCAATCTTACAGTTGCAATTGGGTTTGCTGTCAGTATCAGTACGAAAAAAGAACACTAATTTCAAATTCCCCGTGTGCTTAGGTAGGTACATGACATGTTGATGTGTGCGTGACCTCAACTCTCGTGGAAGTATCTATACCTACACTAAAAAATAATTAAGCCATTGTTGCCTCCGTTGACCTCATTTCGTGTTTTGTCTACCTTTGTCACGTGTCATCAATACCAAACTGTGTAACAAGTTTAGTACCTACTTGAAATAAAGCTCATATCTCAGTTCTGAATCAATATTGACTTACGAGGTTGCTAAGAGTAGTGACAGTTTTTATAGTGAGTGTTGCTTGTCAGCCGACGAAAACAATAATGAATGAAGGAATTAATGATCATTTATTTGTAACATACAAGCGTAAATACCTACATAGATGTTATAATATTTGGTGTAGTACGATTCCTGTTCTGCCATGACTGTCGTACCTACAAATATTGACTAAACTCGAAATACCTAACTAAATTTAACTTTTCTAAACCTAAACTTACATTCTACGATTAAATTTATAGTAAAATGTAATAATAATAATAATTCAGGTTCTACAATGATGTGATATGTGATCTCTTATATCGAGCTATAGGTAGGTACCTACTCTGGCTGTTTTAATTTAAAATAATTATGTTTCAAAACAAATACTGAGCTTGTTTTATAAGCGGTAGTTATTCTTGTCTCGTACGTTTCTTCCTTATTTGAAACATTTAACAAGCATATATGTTAAACGAATGTGCTAAATTTGAGCTTTTTTGTGACCTACGTTACGCGAGCAAGTTTAATTTGATGTGTGGAATCGCTTTGATATTGACTTTAAAACAGGTTTTTTGGGTTATTCGCTTGGTGATATAAATAATAACTCCCAAGCAGTTGCGTGGAATTGTCAATTTTAAAATATTAGCAATGCTATTCAGTTTTCAGAAGTTTAAGGAGGACTGCTATCCAATTCACAAGTAATGTAGGATTGGAGATATATAGCTTCAGAAACTTTTTTTCAATAAATATACTCTAGCGTGGAGCGTTAGGCATATGCCTAAATGACATTGGACCTAGGTAATATGCCTAGGTGCTGTTTTTTTAATAATTGATAAAATAGTTTTTTTATAAAATACTGTCATATCATAAGTCAATGAATCTTGGATCCTCGCCTGAATACTCCAAACATAGGTATAAATGCATTAAAAAAAAAATTAGTTCCTACGTTGTTAATCTTTATTACCTACTAAATATAAATATAATTATCACTGTTTGATTCGAGTGCGATGAAACAATATTTGCAACAAAATTACTAATTTATTTTAAACTCGAAATGTTAAATGTGACGTTACTTTTTACATCTGTAAGTTTTGTTTCATTTGCCTTATACAACTTTAAGAACTCTCGATACGTCATATTAACTGGTTTATGTTCTCTTTTAAAATAGTTAGTTTCTATAACATCTGTAAAGTTATCAGTTTCCAGTACGTTGGATCTTCTTACTTTGACTTTGAAAGGATAGTCTGCATCGAAGTCTTCGATGGCGGAGGCAGAGTCTATCCAGTGTATGTAGGCATATACGTCGATGAAGCGGGCTGGAGCCGAGCACCCTGGGCCTCTGATGCCGAATCCAACCTAGATTAGAGGGTCATGGTTAAGGTACAATCGCATATCGGAATGAACACGGTGCTATATGAACGTAAGTAAAGTAAAGTAAGGTAAGGTGGGGTAAGACGAAAAGGTTTTTTTAATGGGGTAAGACAAAAAGTCGTTCTTCTGGCACAGTATTAACGACGACTTTCTGTCTTACCCCATTAAAAAAAACCTTTTCGTCTTACCCCACCTTACCTTACCTTGCTAAGTTGCAGGACACTTTAGGACGAGACGTTTATGAATAAGGTTTTAAGTTCAGCACGTGTTCCCACCATCTTAAGGGGCCTGTAAGTTGACCCCTCGAAAACTATTCAATATAAAAAAATCAAGCGATGAATAAACTTCCTTTAAATTTTCATACCAATTGTATGAAATGGTACATTGTATATCTAGGAAGAGTACGATATTACTAACGAGAGTGTTAGAAGTTTTAATGACTCGAGTTAGTAGGTAAGTACTTATGCCTTTTAACGACCGTGATACATACAAGGTTTTTCATCACACTCGTGGACAAAAAAATACCTAAGTTATAAGACAAATATTTTTGACAAGTGAAATTCCCTACGTAGTTATAGAAATGTCAGTACGTCATAATATTTTATGTTAAAATTTGTTTTTTTTTGTCGGCAAGTGTGATGAAAAACATTGTATGCATCACGGTCGGTAAGCGGAATACTAACTCGAGTCATTAAAACTTCTAACTTCTACCACTCTCGTTAGTAATTCCGACCTTACCTCCCTTGATGCACAATGTACTATTACCATACCTGGGATAACTGGGGGCAAGTTATAGGGATTTGGTATCGATTAAAAAGATGTCGATATAATTATAATAAAAGATGTGCTTTTTGAACATTCTCGATTACAGTACAGAGGTTCGATGTCATATCTGATATCGGGCCTCTTGTATCCAGATGTCATTTTAATCAAAATGACAATTTAAATATTGATATTTTAATATTAATTGTATATTTTGAAAACTTTTTTAAAATAAACGCGTAACTACCCGTTCAAATTTATTTTTTATTTTAATTGAAGAGTAAGTACCTAATATTTATTTATGCCGAATAACATTTTGATGTTGTCATTCACAGTAACATCGATATATTTTTAGTCGATAAAATATTTTGCTACATCACTTTTGTATAAATGCCCCGAGTTATCCCAGGTATGACTATTACTGTTAGTGACTTTCTAGCTGAGGGTTTTTTTTACTCTAACGCCATGACACCTGCTAGAGGCCTGCTTAGTTATTTCTAAGATTCCTGGCCGGTCTGCTATGCTATTCTCTTATTCACACATTCGACGCTGCGTTCGTCAACGAGCTCGGCGACGAGACAGCCTTCACTTCGACGTAGAGCGCAGCGCTGCGAAAAACGGTATTCACTAACGTAGAACAGCTCGTCGTCGAACCGTAGGCAGTAACTCTCGACGCAGTGTAGGTTCTAGCTCACACCGCATTCGTCGCCGAGCGCTAGTGTCGTTTAAAGTGCATTAGTGACTACCATTTTTAGGCTCGACGCTGCCGCAGCGCTGACACAGCGCTGTTAGCAAGGCGGTTTCCTTAGTGAATAACACTGCTGATATATCTGATCGCGACCGTACCCTGTGATTTTTCAATCACATGTCAAAAAAAAAAAAAAAAAAAAAAAAAAAAATCAATCAATACTAAACATCACAAGTTACAATAGTGAATTCAAAACATCACAGTTTTCGTTTCGTCGATCTTCTTTAAGTTAATCGATGGACATACAATACCTATAAATTGTTTGTACACATACCAAGACCCAGTGCCCCGACGCGTTAGATATTAGCGCCATCCCGTTCTCCCATTCGCAATTTCCCATGTTCTTGATGGTGAACGCGCACTCGTACATCTGTGGCGTGTACATGCCTTTGCCGTGCTATGGACAAAAATTTGTATCTTAAGGTGCGTTTAGACCAAACGAGCATTCGCTCATTCTGTCCCCCACTCTTTGAAATCAACGAATTTTGACGAATCACGTTTTGTGTAACGAAGGAATTTCGTAGAGTGGGGATAGACTGAGCGTAGGATCGTTTGGTCTAAATGCACCTTTATACCAATCGTCAGTAGATTCTAAAAAAAAATAAACAAACTTAAAAACTTGCATTATTCCATAATTAATCAAATCACGCACTTTTAGAACACAAGCTTTTATTACGAACTGCACTCAAGGTTTAAGATTACAAGTTCGTAATAGAAGATTGTGTTCTAAAAGTGCGTAAAAAAGTAAAAGTAAGTAAGAATCTTAAACCTTGAGTTCACATAGATTTTTAGTATAAATTACGTAAAATATATCTGCGAACGTGTTTCACAATATGTGTCAAGGATGTCAAATGCTATGGAAAGTCAGCCATATTTGTTTAAATATTTTATTTAGATTTTACTGACAATTGTTATACTTAACACCTTGGCGGACACTATTCCAGACACAATAGAAGAAACAATGAGATTACGCCTATAGGCGTTTGGTATCCGCCAACCTGATAAGAACTATTTTATAGATAAAGTAATAAACAAAAGAAAACTATGTAAGTATTCCAGATTCGCCGCGAAACTACCTGCGACAGAGGCTGAGGATATTATGTTATTTCTCTTTTTCTCATTCCACTCTTACCTGACACTGACTAGAGTAACGATAACGGAGATAGCATTATATTTTCAGTTGCCCGATATTTACTTACACCAGCTCTGAAGTAAAACTCGTCGCAAAGAGCCTTTTCTATGTACTCAACTTTATATGCTACCTTCTCCAATAATTTGTGCTCTGTAAGAAATATACTGCATCACTACCAATGCTTGGAACGTCACAAAGAAATCATTAAGGTCAGAATGCTTAGCCAAGTTGCCAATTGCTAGCGCTTAGTAGCGTATCGTAGTTTTCCCTCTCTGTCAATCTTTCATATTAGTGCGACAAAGACAGTTAGCTGAATTTCACTTACGATTGACGATGAAGGGTTAGCGATTGGCAACTTGTCTAAGCACCCAGGTCTATGTGTGCTTAACCGTACCCGTGACCTCGCCTTGAAGCGTCTTGGCGGCAGACCGTGGGGCAGTGGGTAGACCAGAGTGCTTAGCCAAGTTGCCAATCGCTGCTAACTGTCTTTGTCGCACTAATATGAAAGAGTGACAGGGAGGGAAAACTAAGATACGCTACTAAGCGTTAGCGATTGGCAACTTGGCTAAGCATGCTGAGCCTCATTAAATTAGTCCTGGGAGTCCCACATAACTATGGATCCGTTCCCGCACCCGTGTGGTACGCGTAACGCATTTGCCCAAGTAAAAGAAAAGGTGGTATTTTTTAGACTATCAAGTCACTTACAGTGCTCGGCAGCTATGAAGTCAATCCTGAGACCTGTCATTTAAATACACTATCTATCAAAAAATTACATTGTTGACTGATAATGTAATGAACTGATAGCTGTTACAGGATTGACTTAGGTAATTGCGGCTGAGCACTGTAGCAAGTAGATTAGTAAAACAAATGTTCTAAAATGTACACTCGAAAAATTGGAACCCTAGGTCACTCAGGAACCATGTCAAAGTAATGCTATAAATCAAATGGAAAGAAATCTCTCGCTACTTGTCATTTTGACAGGGTCTCTAGGGTTCCAGTTGGTTGAGTGTGCGTAACCAGCCGCACTGCCCGCTTGGCGCTGATGCTTCGCGTTCATCCAAGTAAACGAACGTGTCGGCTTTTGTTGCACGGCGCGAGGCATTTCAAACTTTCGTATTGCGGAAGCGTAAAGCAGAGCAATCAAAAATATACTTTGACGGTTGTGTCAAGTCAAATTGTGATGGAACAGATCTTCTGCTCCTAGGCATAGGAAAAGTTAAAAGGGTAATAAAGGCTATAGGCGCTAAGCAAGCAGTATGCATGCATGTACGGGCGTAGCTTAAATAGTTTTTTATATAAATTATAAAACTATTTAAGCTACGCCCGTAGGTACATGCAGACAGGATATAAGACAATAAAAATGCAGTTCATACACTTCATACCGTCTGTAAATCCTACGGCATATAGTTCATTGGAGGCGTTATACATGTATGTTGGCATGCAAATAGGAAGCATGGGGGCTGTAAATAAAACAAACATTAGGTATTAGTTATTACAATTGCAGATAAACCGCATTGTATATTAAATACAATGACTCGATCCGTGGCATGAGGATAGAAACACGAACCATGAAAGATTCTGGTCTTCTGTGTGCTAGCTCACGGATTGGAAAAAGGGAGAGGGATAGAAAGTAAGTCATCGTTAAACTCTCGGAGCTAGCTCATGGTAAGCACACTAAAATTATTTTCTTACAAGTAACCACTGTATTTTTCAGCCCTATTGGTAGAGAATCAAGATAGAAAGAAAGAAAAGAGTAAGTGAGGAAAGAACTATATTTAATATAATAGAAAATAGAGGAGGTGCGATGATGGGCCACTTGTTGTGACACGACTTGCAAATAAAAACCATCATGGAAGGAAAGAGGGGAAAAGGTAGACCACGGAGATGCTATATGACACAAATAAAGGAGAAGGTGCATGTCGTGTCGTACAAGGAGGTGAAAGATGAGCATAACCAGGCCACATATCCCCAATCCACCCAGAGAAAGAGGAAGACGGCCCGCCACGTGGTGGTCCAATATCCAGAGAGTCCTCAAGCAAATGTCATCACCTGCGACAACCCGGGACAGAGCGTCCTGGCGCCGAGCCATAAGGAGGCCAGACCCCAACTAACAAGCTGGGACCAGAGACAGAGAAAGAGAAAGAGAGAGAGAGATAGAGGAAGATGCTTACATACTACATAAGTACATGCCCATATCGTATAAGTATTTATTGACATTAGAGAGTATACATCTCTAGTTTAATTTAATATTTGAGTTTATTTTACTGTGATCATGTCATACTACTGTGATACTGTGTCATGTTTAAATAGGTATTGGATGTTGTCTTTTATATAATAAGAATAGTTGCTTTGTGATTGTCACTAAATTGTTAATTTTCTATTTCATTATTATTGTTAAAATCATGACGATTAGAGACCTTTTACATCTCTAAATCTTAATTTTTCTTTATTCTGACAACTAGAGGACCTTTACATCTCTAGTAGTATAGATATAGATACTTAATAATATTGTGAACTTGTACAATAATAATAATTTTTGTTTAATATTATGATCCTTTATTTATTTCTCCCTTTTATAAAAAAGTCTATAATATTTTTTTTTTATGTAATACATTCTTTAAAGCATGTTATTTTAATAAGATGCATTATTATACTGTTTTGAAAAAATAAGTCCACCTGAGTTTCTTACTGGTTCTTCTCAGGAACGGTGTAGGGTTTGAACCAGTAGTAGATTTTTTCCTCTCTCTTGATAATGTCAGACGATTCGAAAATGCTTATTAATAAGCTTACTGAATAAAGAATAGTTTGACTTTGACTTATCTAACAGAAAAAGCTCTCAGCTGGTATTGCAGTAACCTGATTGCGAAAGAGTTTCCGTGTCCAGCTCAACTAAAGCGATAGTGTTGTACGTTGAGAAATCATACTCCGGGTGCAACGCTACTTCGCTTAGCAGACAAGTCCACGTTCCTCTGTCCTGGGAGATGAACATGGCTTTGCTGGCCCCTCTGGAATATAAAAAAGAAGCATAAGAGGATTTCGATGTTACGGATATTCAATTATCCGTTACATCTAAACCGCTCCAATGATAGACCAGAGTGGTAGTGACACAGTGGTTACGATATTAAATAGTAAAAAAATGGGGCCCTGAAAGTTTTTTAAAAATGATATGAAAGTTTATAGAAGACATTTTTCTTTAAGTGAACCGTCTTCCAGATACCAGCATGCAAATTCGTAAGAAGTCTCAATAATTCTTAAACTACACTATAATACTTATTCTAAAACAAAAAAGCTGATGCATACTAAATTACTAATAAATTACTTCAATGATTTTCCATATGATCAAACAATCTTTTATAGTTTTTGGGATTTTACTGTAATTTTTAAAGGCCATAGTCGGATTTTCATAGTAAGTCAGCCTTTAAATCAACCAAACTCTAGTATTTTTTTGTGAGTACCTCTTATGGTGAAGAATATTTCTGCTGAGTATCAACGTCCTATCGGTGACAGTTTTTGACTTATGATTTTTTTTAGTTTTTTCTTTAATGTGTTGTATCTCAGGATGTATAAAAGCGAATTGCTTCAAATTTTGAAATAATGTTCTTTATTTAGATATGTATCGAATTTAAAAAAATGAATATCGATTGTCGTATAAAAAAAAGAAAAAAAAAGACCAAAAAATTTTTCATATTTTTTTTTGTGTACCTATGAAGTAGTGACACCTCTATTTTCTTTTTCTAATTATATACCATACATTGGCCTACTAGTTGCCTAAGTATCAAAATTTTCCAAGCGGTACTTCTTACCAAAAATCGGCAATATGTGTGGTCAAGTTCTGTATTCAATCGGTGTTTTTCAATGTAGTATACAAACTCTTCATTTATATTTGAGTTTTCTTATCAGGTTATCTTATTTAAGAGTAAATGCTAATGACAACTTAATGTCATCATGATGCAAGCTGTTTATTTCATTATTAATCGGCCGTTTATTATTTTAACTAGCGTAATTCGATATTATTTATGAGATATTCATTAAAAATAATATATTGCAGTTAAATATTATCGAGATACGCTAGTTGAAATGGTAAACGGCCGATTAATAATGAAATAAACAGCTTGCATCATGATGACATTAAGTTGTCATTAGCATTTACTCTTAAATAAGATAACCTGATAAGAAAACTCAAATATAAATGAAGAGTTTGTATACTACATTGAAAAACACCGATTGAATGCAGAACTTGACCACACATATTGCCGATTTTTGGTAAGAAGTACCGCTTGGAAAATTATGATACTTAGGCAACTAGTAGGCCAATGTATGGTCTATAATTAGAAAAAGAAAATAGAGGTGTCACTACTTCATAGGTACACAAAAAAAAATATGAAAAATTTTTTGGTCTTTTTTTTTCTTTTTTTTATACGACAATCGATATTCATTTTTTTAAATTCGATGCATATCTAAATAAAGACCATTATTTCAAAATTTGAAGCAATTCGCTTTTATACATCCTGAGATACAACACATTAAAGAAAAAACTAAAAAAAATCATAAGTCAAAAACTGTCACCGATAGGACGTTGATACTCAGCAGAAATATTCTTCACCATAAGAGGTACTCACAAAAAAATACTAGAGTCTGGTTGATTTAAAGGCTGACTTACTATGAAAATCCGACTATGGCCTTTAAAGAACGATGGCAGTCTAGTAGTTTATACGTCAGACTTTCAATCCGGAGCTCGTGGGTTCAAATCCTGGCTCGTAGGTACCCTTTTTTGTAACTTATGTAATGTACGGAATATCAGATGATTATACTTGAGATTATGGACCATTGTGATAGGTCATTGCGGCAATATTTAGGGTAGGCCTATGTCCAACAGTGGATATGATGATGACGATGATCATCAATTGTAATAAAAACTTACTTTCTTCGTATTTTAGCCATATCATCAGCATTTGCTATAGCGTGTTTCGGCTTAATTAATACAGCTCCAGTGACAGCTATCTGAACTTTAGAGCCGATATCTGAAATTATGATATTTTTAATGAAAGTTGCAGTGCAAAAATCACAGAGGCGCCTTGAATGGGTTCTTATGGTGCTTATTCTTTATTTACTTATTATTTATTAATAAATTGTTCATAGTTACGGATCGGTTAAGGTTATTGAAAATGGAAAATTTAGACGAGTTGTGATTTGAGTCTCCAATTAGACGAGTTAATTATATAGACAAGCTGCTACTTAAAAAATCATGTAGACCAGTTGCTTTTAGGCGAGTTGATATGTAGACGAGCTGCAATTTAGACAACCTGCGTTTTAGATGAGTTGCCTAATTAGACCGTGGGCTAGTCGGTCTGAAATTAGAAAACGGTATAATTTGGGGGTACCAAGTGTCCTTTTTACAGTAGTTAGACATATTCATAAGGATGTTAAAAAAGTATGATAGACATCTCAAAGTGGTAGCTAATAGGCATACGGGCTATTTCAAGATTTCCGTTGTATGACAGGTATGGTTAAAATTAGGAGGTACAAATTTTCCTTTTCACGGCTGTTAGGTAAGCTTATAAAAACGTCAAAAATGCAAGATTGCCATTTATAAGTGCTACCTAACAAAAATGGGGGCCAATCAAAGAGGGTGGATCTCAAGTTTTACAAAATCAAGTATATCTCGAGAACTATTACATATATCTAAATACTTTCTTGAAAAGAATTAAAGGCATATCTGTAAGCTTCATATTTTGCATATACACCATATTGTTAAAACCAACCAATAATTAATTATGACCAAATTTATGAAAATTTCGTGATTTTGATTTTTTTGTGTCGTGTTTATACATAGTAGTCATGACGCTAGAAAAATTAAATATTTTTTTAAAGATAGTGTATTTAATAAGCTTTAATTTGATGTATATAACTTGTCGATGGTATTAAAAAAAAGACCCATAAAAAATATTTAAATGAAATGTAGTCATAATCCACCGTATACTTTAGTGATTTTAGAGGCGATGGAAGTGCCACTCGTTAATAAATATTTAGTGCTTATTTCAAATAACCAAGTTTGAAAAATATAAAAAAAAACTGAACTGTGAGTCGGACTTGCGCACGAATGGTTCCAATTATGACTACAATTCATTTAATTATTTTTTATGGGTCTTTTTTTTAATACCGCCAACAAGTTATATACATCAAATCTATCTTTAAAAAAATATTTAATTTTTCTAGCGTCATGACTACTATGTATAAACACGACACAAAAAAAATCAAAATCGCGAAATTTTCATAAATTTGGTCATAATTAATTATTGGTTGGTTTAAGCAATATGGTGTATATGCAAAATATAAAGCTTACAGATATGCCTTTAATTTTGTTCAAGAAAGTAATTAGATATATTTAATAGTTCTCGAGATATACTTGATTTTGTAAAACTTGAGATCCAACATCTTTGATTGGCCCCCATTTTTGTTAGGTAGCACTTATAAATGGCAATCTTGTATTTTTGACGTTTTTATAAGCTTACCTAACAGCCGTGAAGACGAAAATTTGTACCTCCTAATTTTAACCATACCTGTCATACAACGGATATTTTGAAATAGCCCGTATGCCTATTAGCTACCACTTTGGGATGTCTATCATACTTTTTTAACATCCTTGTGAATATGTCTAACTACTGTAAAAAGGACACTTGGTACCCCCAAATTATACCGTTTTCTAATTTCAGGCCGACTAGCCCACGGACTAAATAGACGAGTTGCTCTATAGACGGCGTGATACTAACCCACCAATGGGAACCATACTTACATAAAATCTTTGGTGCACTGCCGCATGGTTACGGCATAAATAATACATTTGTCACCACCCCCATTCTTCCCGTGGGTATCGTAAGAGTCGACTAAATAGATTGAATGTATTGATGGCAGCAGCGTCATCACAATGGACACACTTGCGATCGTCAACCTGCTTGCCCAGTGTCGCGATATGGGCATCACCTCCTCATGCATCCATATGTGTCGATGATACAGGGTGAACAATATGAAGTGTTACCAAGTAGATTTTATCAAGTCTGATGTCAAAGTGATAGCGGCTAATTATCGGAAATATGTTTTGGACACCGCATTGAAATCTTAGGCACGCAAATGGGTTTGGGTTGTAGACCGCAAACACACGAACGAGACTGAACTTAGGCTTATAAAGCTTGTTAGAACCAAAAATGGCTCAAAACAGAATTTCCCGAATCATTACTCCAGTACAGTGAGTTTCGGACTTTTTATCTGGTCTATTTTGAAGAGAAATGTGAGCGCAATCAAACATGCTAGTATAAATGCAATGAGGAAAGCGATCGTATTACACTGGCCCATACCACTACCCAGTGGTCACAATAGTGCTGCGAGGAAATATTTTTTTACCATTTGAAGATCATAGTCGTAGCATATTGACTAAAAGTAAATTTAATCACAAAATGTAATATTTTTCTCTTGTTTTTTCTTACTTATAGTAATAAATTGATGGAACTAAAAATCGACGTCCTTTGAAATTGGTAACACTTCATGTTGTTCACCCTGTAGGAGAGGCGTCCAACAATGGATAGAAATAGGCTGATGAAGTTGAAGAAGAAGCACTTACGCATATGTGCTCGGATGACTCCCAGCCAAGACAGTATGCCCGAATGCCCCAGGTTCCCTTCATGGATGGGCTCGTGCTTCAAACTGTCGCAGGTCAGTTCTGCCCTGTTTTCCACTAAAAATATAAACGTAGCATAAGTTACATTGAAGTATCGTTCTTAAGGAAGAGTTTTTCGAACATTGTGGACGGTTCGTTGGGAAGCGATAGTTATGGGAATTATGGTACAGCATGCTTAGCCAAGATGCTGTTCTGCTATCGTACACGATAAGCGATAAGTCACGTGACCATAATGTATCGAAATGGTCACGTGACTTTTCGTTTGCATCTGTCATTCTTATACATTTATTACTTATCGCTTATCGTATACGATTGCAGGATGGCGTTTTTTGGCGATGCGGGCATGCTCGACGCTCTATGAAAAATTCACGAGGGCCAAAAGATTAAAAACTACATACTTTTGCAGATTGGTATATTATAAAAAAATACGAGTAAATAAGAATAAAATTAAATTCGATTATGTCAGACCAGTATGATCCATAAATTGAAGTTAAAAGGAAAACTTACACTCTATATTAGTAGGTACCTACATTACACACTTAGGTAAAAACTAAGGGTAACAAAAAAAAAACAAAAGATAAGTAATAAAAATTAATATGAGCCCGATGGGAGCACCCACTCCAGTGATCTATCCCTCAAAACTTTATAATTCTACAAAATTGTATAAATTCCCATACAAAAAGTTGACAATTTTGTAGATATGTACGCTTGTAAAGTTTTGTGTTATTGACCCCAGGAGCCTATTTCGCTCTTCCAATCACCAATTCGACCCAGTAAGTATTTGGTGAGACGGCAATCAAGGCGTTCTGACAGGGTCCTACGGAGGCCGTTGAATCGTCACGTCATGTTGTTAGTGTTTATAAATAGAAAGTGTAAACCAATGCCGTGTGGTGACGGCAGTAAGAATACATTCGTCACCACCTTAACTCCTCCTGCGGGTGTCGTAAGAGTCGACTAAGGGATTTAAGTGTCACTTACCATTATTTGATATAAGATTGATGATGGGCAGCAGCGTCATCATAGTGGACACATTACTGCGATCGCCAATCCACTTGCCCAGCGTGGCGATTATGGGCATTTACCTCCTAATACGCATAGTTAATAGGAGAGGCCTACGTCCAGGCAGTGGACTATCATAGGCTGATGATGAATGTATGCATGATGTATGTAAACCAATTAGTGGTTACTGACCTTGACGGATAGTTAATACCAAAATTAAGCTGATTAAATTCAAAAACATTTTCTACACAACATCACATTTCCTTGCACACGTTATGCACATAAAATAACCAGTGAAATGAACACTTATTTACTGTAATTAAATCTTGATTGGGCTATCAAAATGGGTATTGGACAAACAATTTCAATGAGTACCTAAATACCTAATAAAGTGCAAGGAAAATCAATTAGGTACTGTGAATGAACGAGTCGAATTATCAGAAGTTTACCTTTACTATTGATCCATTCAACATCTAGGTACGAAAGCGATTATTTATTTATTTACTTACTACACGGTGTAGCATGTCGAAACATATAATAACTTTAACAACATAATTATTCATGAGGTCGTAAGAAGCAAAAAATATTATTTTTAGACATTTTCATAAGTAGCAAAAAAATTTTGTACGAAAATCCACGAATAACATCGTAATTCATATAATACATTTTGTTTCTAACGCTCAGGAATGAGCTCTTAAAGTTATTCGGTTTCCTTGTATTACTACGTGTATAAATGTGTACAGTATGTATAGTATAACTGCAACTGCAGTACGTATTATAGTATTCCAGAAGGGAATATCAGCTTCCTAATTATCAATACTCATTACTAATATTATCATTACTAACACTAATCATTGTAAGCGGCGTCAATATTTGTCTCAATATTGACACTAACACTTCATATTGTCAGTTATTATCGGGCCAATATTATTGTTTGACAATCCATCTACTATGTATGCGAACCTCGGATCGTTTGTCCAGTATTGGTTTCAAGACAATTTCCTTAATGCTTTAGGCCTTGTGAAGTCTAGATCGGAAATAAACCTGTCATGTTGACAAAGTGATCTTCAAGACTTTGTTGCCAAGGAAAAAGTAGTACAAGCTTAAAAAGCACTGAATAATACAGGGTGATATAATATTAACTGCTTAAATTACGGATTTGGTAGGTATTGATCGTTTCGTGGTATTGATGAACTTTGAGTTTGTTGAACAGTCACTATTGTGTTATCTTGAACATAGTCTTAGCCACGTTCATAGAACACGGCAAGGCTTATAAAATTAACACAGGTTCTTCAATGTACTAATTTCTTTAATCAGTTCTATTAAGAAGAAAAAGAAAATTATTTTGTCATGTACCTATTTTCTTACAATTAGTTGACGAAGAATAGTATACATACAGGGTGTTTCCTGAGTCATTAATAAATAACTCATACGGAGCAACTTTTAGTATCGGACCAACCTCAACCTCAAAATCGCGAATTTTTTTATGGGTAGGTGAGTGATTTTTTTTTCGAGATTTCAACGTTGATTCCATACTAAAAGTTCAGTAATTTTCGTTCCGGGCGTCATTACGATGCATTATAGCGTCATCGGCCTTTTCCTTGCTTTATGTGAGAACCACGCCCACGTTTAAGGCTCTGAGGCTATAAGCAGTCAAGAGAACGCATAAGTAACTGCGTATTTACAATCTTTTATCATCCTTGACAAGCGCAGTTAAAGACAATATTTTCTGAACGGACTTTCGCGTATGATTGTATCGTCGGCTGTCAACAAATACTCACTATAAAAACTCTGTCACTACTCTTAGCAAAGCGTATATTTCATCCGAAATAGGCCACTAATCCGTTAGGACTAGACTTTTTTCTGCCTGTCAAATTATGTAAGTACAAATTTGCAAAAAAAATCCACGTAAAATATCCCTCAAGTTTTCCTACGCAGAATGCAATAATAAATTTGCGTTTATTGGAATCGCCACTATTGTTAATATTGTTATTAAACCCCATATCCTTCTAAAATTAACATAACGCCCCCTTAACAAGAGGTGTAAAGTTAAGACCATTACTCCCAAGTACCATCCCGCAATTTGCAGAGCCACAATTTAACATTACTGTGACACTTGGTTCCTGGTGACTCGTTGCCCTAGAAATATGGCTTTTACTGTTGTATATTATGTTTTTGGTTATAATTGGTGGCAGAACAGTTAAACTGTACGCGGTTTTCGTTCGCTATTTTTATATAGTTTTGTACTGCGACCATATATATCATGGATTTCTAACGCCAGTTCAAAAATGCCCTCAAAAACAATTGTGCCAAGATGGGCAGAATATAGCGCATTTCTTAACAGCGCGCGTAATTTCGGCGCAACATCAGCGACAATTGTTTATAGAATAGCCCGGAATATAATATTTCTAAAGGGCGGTATAAGTTTTTATAGGCTGATATTGAAATTCATTACCGTTATGCACTCTAGAAGGGGTAACACTTGTGAAATACCATGCAGTGCAGGACCGTTTTTGAGAGGCAATTTAGTATAGCGTGCCGCTACCATGTTTTATTTGTTCGTAGGTTTTGGCACGTATTTTTATATAGTAATATACAAAATGTCAACTTGTCGAGATCACGTAACCTCTTTTTTTTCGATTTCGGTATATATATATATATTATTTAGTTATATATCCATAGTGACTTGAGATTGAGATACACCGTGTATAGAAAATATACATAATATTCCGAGTGTACTCGTAGTCGCGGTCAAAAGGTTAACTATGGAGTATTGTCCATTATCTACTATTGCAATCTGCATCTAAACTGAACTTATCTATGAAGGAAACTGGTATTATTGATAGACTGTCTGAAACGCAATTTGACAAAGGTCTCTGATAGCTCGTGGGATCATTTGAAAAACTTTCGTATCTACCTTTGCTTTTATAATTTAAAAACTACTTAAATACTGTGTAGGTACTACTTTCGGGCATTTCGCAATACGAACTATTGAATGATTTTTGCCCAATATGGTCTAGGGTCTTAATTATGGTTATCTGTCAGTTTCTAACCGAATAATTATGTCTTTAAAAAAATCAAAATACATATAGATATGTGGCTCACATGATACACTGCCAATTAGGGTTAAACAGTATAAACAAACAAAAATGGAGACTGCAAGATGAATCTAAATGACCTGGGGGAATCCACGAAACAGTAAATTTTCGATTGTATGTTATTTTTTAAATTGACCAGTCTAAGTTAAGTTTTCGTATGTCTGGCTAGAACCATTAGGAGATAATCTGAATGCTTACTTAATTAATATTATAAGAATAGGCAAAAGCATTGTTAACTGAAGTTCGCCTTGTGGATTTTCCCATCTGCCTACGGTACTATCCCAAAAATAGAGGTGTGGATCATTTTGAATAAATACCTTGTCCGCTGTTAATTTCTTGTGCTGACTGTACTAGGGAATACATAAGTTTGTATCGAATGAATACTAAAGAGCTTTTATTAAAATATCTCGTGTATGACATTTAGTGTCAGCGGTTGATGTCAAACAAGAAATTTTGCCCCCGGGGCATACCATAATACATCTTCGATCGGTTTCTACTCGCGTTATGGCACCTGTAGCCGTACCATAACTTTGTAAGTTTCGGCAACGTTAGGTTTTAGTGGATACGTAAAGCAGGCCATCTTGCTCGCTCCAATATATTAGTTCAAGCGCGATAGACTGCATTACGTATCGCGTAAAACCTAACATATCCTTTACTTTACAACCCATGGTAGGGCTAGTGGAATCGAACATCGTCATCGGCCTTAAATGGGTCATGTCTGATTTAGGTTATCGTCTTTTCGGTGGACAAACCTAAAGTTAAGGAGTTCCTGTACTAATTTGGGGATAAAACAATGGACGGCACAACTAGATTCCCCGATCTATAGCCCTATGCAATCAAGTCGTAACATAGATTTATAAAAGCTGTTAACTTTTGAGTACCTAGTGGAGAACTTTTATTTCTTGCACTGACAATGACACAAATGTTACAAAATTATCTTACCACAATCTTAGATTCTTATTTTACTATGATTATGACAATCGTTATCAAAGTACCAACGTCAATCGAAATGTATAAAAAAAAAGATGGAAAAATTCGTTATCATTTTCCATCTGTAAGTATCAAAAATGTTTAAATAAAATTGATGTTTCTATTTAAAAGATTTTCCTTAGATAGGGTTAACCCCTACCTAGCTAATATTGAAAATGAAATGAAATGAAAATCTTTATTTCAGACACCAGGTATCCATATAAAATGAATAAATAATTATAATGAAATAAAAATAAGATATATTAATAAGTTGACATGTTATTTATATGAATAAATGATAAGATAAGACCTAGCTAAAAAAGTTTTTAGAAATAAATAAAAAGAGAATTTTTTCAAATAGAGGGTTGAACGCACTGACCATAACAAAAATACAAAAGTGTTTAAAATGCAAAGCGAGCTCGATACAAAATGATTCAATCTTTTTGTTTGTGTTATTGAGAAGGTGTTAATTATATTAAGATGGCCGCGAGATACGGGATAAATACCTATCCCATCCTTCTGGTCTGGTAGCAAAGCACACAGATTATATTCGTAGTTTATGTGGATATCAAAAACTGCAGTGTTATTCACTAAGGAAACCGCCTTGCTGTCAGCGCTGTGTCAGCGCTGCGGCAGCGTCGAGCCTAAAAATGGTATTCACTAATGTACTTTAAACGACACTAGTGCTCGGCGACGAATGCGGCATGAGCTGGAACTACACTGCGTCGAGAGTTTGACGTTTAATGTACGAACTTCGTATTCTCTAACGAAAAACAGCGACGAACTCGTCCACAACGTCGCTCACAGCCTCGATTTCTAATGTCAAATAAAACAGCTAGGATTTTAGACAAGGCTGTCTCGACGACGAGCTCGTTGACGAACGCAGCGTCGAATGTCCCGACAGCGTCAGCGTCGAAACTTTTTGCCCGTTAAAACTAAATTGTTATTAATAAATACCCTGATATTTCCCATTATCGATTATGGTGATGTGTGTTACCCGGACTTGACGGAAGAACTTTTGGATAAGTTGGAACGACTAATTAATAACTGCATTAGATTTATTTTCTGTCTCCGAAAATATGACCACGTGTCCTCATTTCGATCTCAGCTCGGTTGGCTCCCCATACGCGAACGTCGTAATGTACGCATGCTTTGCACTCTCCACACCATTCTTTATGATTCAAACTCCCCTGCCTATTTAAAATCTTTCTTTCACTTTTATGGTGCATCCATCGTTCGTCATTTTCGCTCTACTGGCAATCTTTCTCTGTCTATCCCTCTCCATCGAACTGGCTTTGTCTCTGATTCGTTTTCCGTCCGGGTGGCTCGTCTATGGAATGGTCTTCCTCCTAGCATCAGGAAATTATCCAACAAGCACGCTTTTAAAAAATCCGTGCGTAATTTCTTTGCTGGTTGCTCTAAGAAAAACTAATTGGTATCTCCTTCATGAGCAAGTTGTATTATTATATTATATGTATATATGTATGATATTTATATAAATATATTAGAGTATGTTATAATGTATGTATATATATGTACGATTTTGTAATTGCTTTTTAATTAATTTATTATACACAGATTTGGTTTATATTTATATAGTTGCGCCGCCTACAATTTTCTCTGCTTTGCCCCAAGGTTGACTGGTAGAGAATGCCTCATGGCATTAAGTCCGCCTGTTGTACTTTAAGTTTTACTTTTGTGCAATAAAGTTTAAATAAATAAATAAATAAATAAATGTGTGAATAAGAGAATAGCATAGCTGGCCTAAAGAAATCCAAGATGTCTCGACGCCCCAGAACAGAAGATTGACGAGGGGTATGGAACCGGAAAAGGCTAGGTAAAGAGAAGACAGAGTGCGTGGATGACAAAAACATCATATTCTGCGACCTCACTACTGTTAGCCATACCATGGGGTCTGTTACGGTTACAATAGTACTCGATACGTCAAGCTGTCTATCACGCTCGCATTTATGCATTGCATTGGAGCGACAGTGATGGACTACGTTATGTATGGAGTAAATGCTAACGTAACCGGTACTTGCCAACTCATCGTACGGCTACTGTAGTGTCATATTGGAATACTTATAGCCCTTATAGGCAAAGGCAATGGAACTTGTAGGATAATTAGATGGCAGTCTAGGAAGTTTCTTGTAGTCCATCATACCTTGCCTCTGGCCCCTAGAGACTATAGTCCTAAGCCATCCTCTCTATGAATAAAAATCTTAAAGTACCTAAATGCAGATAAAACCCTGTGTTGTTCTCATTACCATAAACACTGTTGATACCATGGATGTATAAAATATTACGGACTACCGATTGCTATACAACGAAATGTGCATGCAATGACGCCAGCTCAAAATGTCGTTGCTTATCAGGAACGACGACGACGCTGTATTCCAAAATAGTACGCGCCTGCAATTGGAATTCTAGTACTTCACTGTTAAATTCAAATTACGACAAGGTAGTGTGTTGAGATGCAGCGTTGTTCATGATGCGTCGATGTGTGTGTTTCGAGTAAATCCGAGGAAAAGTACACATAGCCCCATGCACTTCAATCGCAGTTTTATCTTAGCGACTGAGTGTCTGGAAATAATTATATTAGTCTATGGTTGATACCCACATTGCCCCTACGAGAACCAAGTTTTGTCACCCAATTTACATTAGACAACACATAAGTTTCATTTGCAGCGCTGTTAGCAAACCATTTACTGGACAGGTGACGACGTATTGATATTTCAATGAATGTGAAATGAGCCGGGATGTTTATGACGCGTATACGTAATTTGTTGACCAAGTGTTCTGACTATGGGAGAGTTTCGACACTTTCAACAGAGGTGGTTGGAAATCGTACTTTCAACCACCTCTGTTGAAAGTGTCGAAACTCTTAGTTTACTTCAAAAAAGCCAAGAGGATTTCATATCCCAGAATGGAGATGGTGTCAGATCAACCGACTTTGGACTGAGTAAGGACGCTGTGCCGATTTCATTTATTTATTATTATCAATAAATCTTTAACAAACAGCTAACAAGCAAACGCGATACAGATGGTAAGATAGATGGAGACGGACAGACGGACGTGACGAATCTATAAGGGTTCCGTTTTTGCCATTTTGGCTACGGAACCCTAAAACCAACCAATTACGACAACACTATAAAGTGTTAGTGCCGGTCATGTTAACAACCAACTTCAAAACACTGTTGAAATGTTTCTTCCTTTTTCTCATCTCAAATCATTCCTCCTTTTTCTGCTGGAAATATATATTTCATTGCATTATATATTTTTTTTACTTCAGTTCACAGACAATTTTGAGGGTACGTAAATTTTTAAGTAGAACTAATTACGATAATTGTCCCGGTTTTATCGTATATCATAAATAACACTAAGTCTCGATACACGATAAAAACTCAATCAGCATTGGACACAGGACAGGCAATATATTTATTTTATTCCAACAAGTTCACAGCATAACTGTAAAAACCATATCACTGCGAACAAAAAAAATACATGTCAAATCATACTTAAAAACTACTTAAATTAATAATATGGTCCCCATAATTATGAGTTTAAGATTGCCGCTTTACCATTCCCAACAACATCCATATACGAAAAACTCTAAATCAGAGACGTAATGACGCCGACCGGTCGCCTTTTTCGAAATAATGACATATGTTTCTCGCAAACACCTACATTCTGACGTGTCTTGCTCTTTGCTTTAAAGGTACCGACAGAAAACGAATATTTTTAGTACATTCGACCTATGGAAAATTATATAGCGATTTAAATTTTCAAGATTTTTGTTTACTACACTACCTACTAGACATGTGCGCCGCGCCGCCGCGCCGCCGCCGCCGACGATTTTTCCACGCCGCCGCCGCCGATGAATTTGACCGGCGTGAAATCGGCGTGTCAAAAATTTTGATTCGTTTTCAATTCAAATCAAATCAAAATCAAAATCAAAATCATTTTATTTGCCACATAAGTATACAGATGTACATGCAAATATACATATAATATATTATTTACAAATTTATATACACAAAATTCTTAATTTTCCAACTGCATTTGATTATTTATAATATATAGGTACTAAAGAAATAAATTAGCCAAAATACTAAATATGAAATGTCAAATTAATAAAAACGTGAATAACTTAGTGTCTAATCTAGTGCATTTGCAAAATATTCATTAATATTATAATATGGTTTATTGATAAAATACTGCTTCAGTCTTCTGTCGAATGTATGTATATCACTACTCTGTTTTAACTCGTCGTTTAATTTATTGTAGACCTTAATAGCATTATTATTAATGCTTTTATCAAAGTGTAAAGTACGTCGAGGCTTAACTATAGCTAAATTTGTGGTGTTCCTTAGGTTATGATTATCATACTGTCTAGCTTTTGTGAATTGATCGATATTTTTATGAATTCTAATAATTTTCCCCAGTAAATGAAAAAGTTTACAATTTGATCGCGCACTTTTTATATTAACAGAATTACTTCGAAATGCATCGTAAACCACATCATCATCATCATCAGCCAATTGACGTCCACTGCTGGACATAGGCCTCCCCCAGAGAGTTCCACAAAGATCGGTCGTGAGCTGTCCGCATCCATTGGCCACCCGCAACCTTTACCAGGTCGTCGCTCCATCTTGTGGGGGGTTTTCCCACGCTGCGCCGTCCAGTGCGTGGTCGCCACTCGAGAACACGCCGACCCCAACGGTCATCGGTCCTCCGGGCAATATGGCCAGCCCACTGCCACTTCAACCTGGCGATTCTTCGGGCTATGTCAGTCACTTTCGTTCTTCTGCGGATCTCGTCATTCCTGATGCGATCTCGCAGAGAAACCAACTCCAGTGAAAGTTAGAAACTCTACACTCGAAGTTGTTGACGAATACACTGCTGGACGTAGGCCTCTCCTATTAAGTATGCGCATTAGGAGATAAATGCCCATAATCATAATGATGACGCTGCTGCCCATCATCAATCTTTTATCAAATAATGGTCAGTGACATTTCAATCCCTTAGTCGACTCTTACGACATCCGCAGGAGGAGTTGGGGTGGTGACAAATGTATTCTTACTGCCGTCACCACACGGCCGACACGGCTGGACATAGGCCTCCCCCAATGATCGCCAATATGACCGGTTCTGCGCTGCTTGCCTCCAGTGAGTTCCTGCGACTTTGACCAGATCGTCGGACCGTCTTGTGGGAGGTCTGCCCACACTGCGTCTTCCGGTATGTGGTCGCCAGTCCAGCAGTTTCTGGCCCCATCGGCCATCTGATCTTCTGACGATGTGCCCAACGTACTGCCATTTAAGTCTGGCAATCCTGAGAGCAATGTCCTGACCTTACATCGAAGATATCCCGGACATAAGTCTGTGCAACATTAAAATGGTCCTGAAGTAGCTTAAAATCAATAAGACGCCGAGTGAAAAGAAGAATGTTGGTGTTGTTCTTCAAAAAAAATGTAAAATATTAATAACACCCTTTTGGAAAACAGACCCCCGTCATGTTTCCGAGCGATGTTTTAAATTGTTTTCAAGGGACATCAGACTGTGTGTGTATGGTGAACACGAACTTGATGTTTTTAGCCTCCAGAATAAGCCGGATTCCAAGGAAGCTATAGCTTAGACCCATAATTCGCCACAGCAAACTATACAAAAGATTGAAGAGTATAATTTCCAATTATGCTTAGCGATTGTTGACTATGAGAAAGCCTTCGGTTCAGTACTAAAGAAATATAAGCAGTACTTGAGTCTTCAGTGATGACTAGCGGTACATCAAAGTCAGGGTTGAAGTATTTATATAGTAACGTCGCAACGTTAGTCCGCATACAGGAGCAGAGCATTACCACGATTCCATTACGAAGAGGCGTAACACAGACGTTATTTCTTCGAAACTGTTTACTGCCGTAATGCCCGCAATGGACGACATCTTCAAGTTCCTGGGATGCCAAGGGCACTGGCATGTCTATAAACAGTGAAGAACTCAGTACAATCCTCGATGACCTCTAATGGGGCTCCTAAACACATGGAGCACAAAAATGAACATGGACATGATGGGCATGACGAAAATTATGCCAAATGCCAATATTGTGCCCATCCCGGTCTCTGTTGAAAACTCTTTACTCCAAGTTGTTTACTTGTACGCCTACGTGGAACAAGAAGTCCAATTAAGAAAGATTCAACTTCGAGAAAGATATAAACAGGCTTGTTGCTATTGTTAACTCTGCCGTTGCCGGTCCCAAGCCCGGATGTGAAAAGAGGAGGGTTGGCTACTTGTCGTTTACTGTGCCATAAAAAGACAACGCCGAGCATCGGGCGGCGGTAAAGTAACCCGACCTACTGTGGCCCCAGTGGCCTCGAGGGACTAAATCACCTCGGAAAGACTGCCATGGAAGGACGCGGGAACCCACCATGTGATAACCTCCCAAGAAAACCTTTATGCATAGCACACATCTAGGAATTGGTATGTTGGACGACCCGACTAACCATCGGCGCCAGCCAGTACCCGGGCTGACTGGTGTTAAATATGCTACCGAAGCCTCTGGCAAGGTGGCGCACCAGGCCTTGACAGCAGGAAATGCTACTGGCGTCTTTAGCAAAAAAATCGATCCAGGATGAGCACCACATCGGCACTTGGAATGTGCGAGGACTATTCCAAGCAGGAAAGCTCACTATCGTGGAAAAAGAGTCCGAGAGGCACAGAATGATGGTTTTGGGCTTAAGTGAAACTCACATGAGAGGGCAGGGGCATTTTACAACTGTGCGGGGCAATACCCTATATTTTTCTGGCTGTGAGGACAAGAGCCGTAACGGTGTGGCAATATTGATACCATCCCAGCTAAATAAGCACGTCCTTGGCTACAACCCTGTGTCAGACAGAGTCATCACAGTGAAACTGAACACCCGACCTACCATTCTGCATATAGTGCAAGTATATGCGCCAACGGCGAACGCCACTGAGGACGACATCGATAGCTTCTATCAAACCCTGACTCATACCCTCGATGAAATACCTAGCCGTGATACGACAGTGATACTCGGTGACTGGAACGCGAAGATCGGATCCACCCTCAATGATGATCATATAAGAACTGCCGTCGGCAAGCACGGACTGGGCGAAAGAAATGAAAGAGGCCAGAGATTACTCGATTTCTGCATCGAAAGGAATCTGAGTGTCATGAACACCTTCTTCCAGCACCACCCTAGACGCCTATATACATGGACATCTCCAGGGGCGCGCTACCGTAACCAAATTGATTATATTATGATCAATAAGCGCTGGCGCTCCTCCATACACAACGCTAAAACCTATCCCGGAGCGGAGTGTGGATCTGATCATAATTTGTTAGTCGCCAAATTTAATCTGCGCTTAAAAGCCCCGCAGAGGAAACCGCCCATGAGACCAAGATCCCTGAACCCGGTCGAGCAAACTCAATTCCGTGATATGGTCGAAATTAGCCTGACGGATAACCCATCAACTGGAGATAACGCTAACGCTACGTGGGATCATCTCAAATCCACAATTTGTAATATCCTCAACACTATCACGGAGGAAAGGAAAGCGACTCCAACTGAGTCGAAGAAAAAGATGTGGATTACCGATCGTACCTGGGAACTCATCGAAGAGAGGAAGGCCATCAGGACCATGGGCTTACAGAACGATCAGGTCAGGAAAGAGTATTCAGAATTATGCAACTCGATTAAGAAGCACTGTCGCCGCGACAAAAATAGTTTCATACGGAGTATCTGCAAAGACATCGAGGAGCACTCGATGAAATATCAAACCCACGATCTTTTTAAGAAGGTTCGCACCCTTTGTAGCGAGTTCAAGCCAAAATCATGGGTAATTGATGGAAAGGATGGGAACCCAATACATGAACTAGACTGCGTGTGTGGAGAGATGGCGCGAGTACTGTCGAGAACTATATGAGGAAACCACAACCAATCCACAAGTCCCTAATGAGTGGCAGGACTTCGACCACCGAACCTGAAATTTTTGCGCTCAGAGGTAGTAGCAGCTATCAACCTCCTGAAGAATAGGAAAGCTCCAGGTCCTGACCAGATCACAGCTGAGGTTCTGAAATCTCTGGGAGAGAAGGCTGTAGACACTTTGCACAACATCTGCAACTACGTTTGGGCGCAGGGTGTTTGGGCCACGTGGACTGGACTGAGTCAACTATACTGCCTCTGCACAAGAAGGGTTCTACGAGAACATGTGATAACCTATCGAACTCTGGCTCTGATCTCTCACGGAAGCAAGGTTCTTCTTCACATTTTGAATAACCGTATCCGCCACTATCTGGATTGGCAAATCCCGCCCGAACAAGCTGGATTCGTGAAGGGCAAGGGTACAAGGGAACAGATTTTAAATATCAGGCAACTCATTGAAAAAATCCTACGAGTTTAATACCCCCCTTGTTCTTTGCTTTGTCGACTACAGTAAGGCTTTCGACTGTGTTAACTGGAACAGCTTGTGGACCGTAATCTCTGAGCTCGGCGTGCCACATCATTTAATATCGCTTCTCCGCCTCTCTTTATATCAACAACCGGGGAATAGTGAAAGATGGATCAAAGCCTCTCAAAACCTTTCACTTTTGGTAAGGGTGTGAGACAGGGATGCGTTCTGTCCCCCATACTCTTTAACGCTTACGGGGAATGCATCATGCGGCGTACTCTTGAGGATTGGACGGGCGGCGTCTCCATCGGAGGGGTTAAGATAACACAACTTGCGATACGCTGACGACACCACACTAATAGCATCTGATGAAATGGAAATGGGTGTGCTTCTGGAACGCATGGAGCAAGTAAGTGGAGAAACTAGGCCTTTCCATTAACAAATCCAAGACTAAGATCATGGTCATAGATCGTGCGAAGCAGCTGGAGCTTAGTGGGACACTCAACTTTCAGTACGTGGACAGTTTCGTATACCTGGGTTCTACCATTTGCAACAACGGTTCATGTGAACTTGATGTGCGTAAGCGAATAGGTATGGGCCAAAAACGCTATGACCCCGTTTAAGCAAGATTTGGGCTGACAGAGCGGTTTCCTTGAGGACCAAGACGGCCTGGTGAGGACCCTGGTGTTCTCCATATTCCTCTACGGTGCAGAGACATGGGACGCTCAAAAAAGCTGACCGGGCGCGAATTGACGCATTTGAGATGTGGTGTTGGCGGAGAATGCTGCGAGTACCATGGACTGCCCACCGCACCAATGTCTCAATTTTGCAGGAAGTGGGAGTCACCGTCAGACTATCAACGCTTTGCCTTCGTAGGATCTTCGAATTCTTTGGTCACGTAGCGAGGAATAAATGCGATAACCTGGAAAAACTCCTGGTGACAGGGAAAATACAT
>JALPQI010011095.1:0-54887 GCA_025490895.1 Thaumatotibia leucotreta | reverse complement strand
GTTTTTAGCAAATAAGATTTACCTAAATTACTTTTAATATGTGATTTTTGTTGCTGCTTTTTTTTATTGACTACAGCGTTGTGAATATTACGACCGACGTAATAATTATGACATCCTATGCGGATATTTTTTTATTATTTTAGTATGATAATTCGTTTTATTTAACAGTCGGATTGAGATCCTCCGCCTTTCTTGGAGTTGGTTAATAATAAAAAATCTTCTCTCTAAATTCCCGGTATACTTGTGAGTTTGAGCTTTGTAAGCTGTATAATAGGTAATCCCTGCGCAACAAGTTGTCATAAAAATATAAAATTAATACCTACCTAGCCTACGTAGTATTGTACTTAATTGTTATAGAATAATATGATTAATGAATCATTAATTTTATTTTATTTTGTGTTGTTATTGTTGCTATACTTTATATGTTACTCATAAAATGTATTACTATCATTAATTAATAATTTCGGCTCACACCTAAAATCCAGAAAAATGTGCACAGGTATTTTCTTAGTAAAATGTTTAATAAAGGTGGCTTCCTATCTGTCGACAGTCGTTCGGCATTATCAAAATTGTACGAAAACTAAAAATAAAAAAACTGGTGTTCGTATAGAAAATCTCAAAACATAAAATAATTACAGTAATTGTCAGCATCATAATCATCAGGGTGCGGATAACTCGTAGCACGGTAAGACGTTAGAGAACCACGGAGTCGATTTTAACATAAAAGTCAACTCATACTCATACTCACATATTCATTCCAAAAGTTGATTATAAACGAAATAAATTTAATTTGGAATTGAATTCAACTATATTTTAAATGAAAAAAAGACTGCCACACTATGTTGTATATTAGGTACCTACGTAAAAAACTCACAAACAAAAATAATTGTTAACTTAGCTTCTAGCTTGTAATATCCATAGAACACGGAGATAAAATGAAATTTAAAGCATTTTTATGAGGATGAGTATGACTATAAGTTGACTATTATGTTAAAATCGACTCCGTGCTACGAGTTATCCGCACCCTGATAATCATCATTTATTGCTTTTATAATATATGACGTTTATACTAGCTATAGATGAGGGACCACCCTTAGTCAGGAGGTCAAAGGACGTCGAAATTAATTGTCAGAATAGTTCTTAGAAGTGTTCTTCACGAATCCATGGATTATAATTAGGTTTTAATAATGATGAATTTGATGAAGGTACTCTAGTACCAATAGATTACATGAGAGTATTGGCTTTACTTTATTGAAGATTGGTTTAATGAGTATTTCTTCGAGCGATTAAGAAGCCGTATTAAGGTGGGTTTAACATCGCCAGCGAATATCTCCCACTCTACGAAATCAACGAATTTCGACGAACGTTTTATACATAAAACGTCGTTCGTCGTTGTACACAACACACGAATTTCGTAGAGTGGGGATAGAATTTGCATTAGCCCGTTTCGTGTAAATCCACCTTTAAGAGATAGCGAACTTTGGTGCCGATGATATAGATGAATGACGTAGCGGCTGCATACAGAGTGTTTTTATCTAGATGATAGATTATCTTTAACAAACAACTTATAGGCCTCTTTAGTTCACTGATATTTTATTAACACTTGAGACGACTTAGTACTTATAGTACTAAGTCGTAGCCTTAGTACTTATAAAACATAATCACATAACTGTCTTTGTCATTTTCATCAGAAAATTATCAAAATCAATATAGTACATCGTTTTAGTATTTTTTGTTCGTGAATTTAAGAAATGTGAATTGATAAAGTACAGAGTATTTATAATTAACACGGTAAATTTATTTAACGCGACGTGCTAGTAAGTGACAACTGTCCCATCTATCAAAGCGCGATAAAAGTTAAAAGTTCTGTTGTGTATAATTTGTAAGAAAGGACATCCTATATCCTAATTAATTTGCGTCATAATGATGTCATTGGCACCAAAGTGTTCATTAGTCTTGCCACATTTTTGTAAAAGTGGCAGAATATTTTGGTGCCATTCTTAGTTAAGCCCCCGTATCTCTACCATGACAGCCAATAGACGCAAAATGATCCAGCCATTTCTACAAAAATGTAGCCAGAATTGTGTGAAACGCTAAAAAATACCCTTTGCCCGTCACTTTAAGGTGCATTCAGACCAAACGAGCATTCGCTATTCTATCCCCCTAATCTACGAAATTCGATCATGACACAAAACGTGATTCGTTGATTTCGTAAAGTGGGGGATAGAATAGCGAATGCTTAGTTTGGTCTAAATGCACCTTTACATGAATACCTATAATTGGGCATTTCTCCGAGCGTTTCAACCGCCGTGACTTCGGTGGCAGCCTTATCACACGAATCCTGTGAGAGATGCAAGAACTTTTGGATATATTGGTAGACGTAGTTGACAACTACCAATATATCCAAAAAATGTATGATATACCCGCGGAAATCGGGTAATAATGTTGCCACCGAAGTCACGGCGGTTGAAACGCTCGGAGAAATGTCCAATTAGGGTATTATGAGGTACACAATTCTTTGAAAGCATGCGACGACGACGATTGTGAAGGTGCATTCAGACCAAACGAGCACTCTCTATTCTATCCCCCCATGCATTCTACGAAATTCGATCGTTACACAAAACGTGATTCGTTGATTTCGTAGAGCGGGGGATAGAATAGCGAATGCTCGTTTGGTCTGAATGCACCTTGACTTTACACAATGGTGAATATATTAAGTCAAATGTCATAGAAATTTACCGTACGGCTTGAAAATTAATGTACGAATAATAATACCATGTGCATTCCATGAGACCATTTCCAATTTTGGAAAATTCTCTTTAGTGCATTGACGATAGTATAAATTCTACTTTGATACTTATCTACGTAGTTTAGTTTTACTCAATTATAAGTTAATTAATTGCTAAGTGCTCTATTCTATGTGGTTTTGCTAGTTTCCAGTTAATGCAGCCGTAATAGTTCATCCGTAGGTATCTGAGATTTCTAGCATTAAGTACTAAGTGGATGAAGCTGAAGTACCTACTCGTATTCCCTTAACTGTAGAGTCGACCTGAAAGTACGTCTTTTATCATTGTAATTCTAAATTTCACACACATCATCAGTCTATATCAGTCCACTGCTGGACAAGGTAGGGTTGCCAACCAAAGATCACAGATATGCGGGATATTCGCGAATTAATTGCGGGACTTGGCTTTAAAATGCGGGACGGGAATGACATTAATATTAAAAAATAATACTTAATTTCAGATCGATTAAATTTACATGCACAGTTATACACATTCCGTACAAGGTGCTCACAGGCTATAGTCGCCTTTGTCGCGGTATATTCAAATTAACATGTCGCAATCTTAAATACTTTTATTTACGTATGCATATTATTATTTTAGTATTTTCAGTTTAGTATCTCCTGAAAAGCGGGACAACTAGCGTCCCGCATGAACCCTTTGCGGGACCCATACTTTAGGCGCTCAGAAACGGGACGTCCCGCATATAGCGGGACAGTTGGCAGCCCTACCTCTAGCCTATGTGTATTCGCATTAGAAGGTAAATGCCCATAAACGACATACTGGGCAAGCGGGTTGGCGATCGAATTAGTGTACCAGGGACCGGGACCCTTATTTTACAAAAAACCTTAAAATAGCCCAATATTCTAAAATGTTTTATACTCTTTATACAGGGTGGTCCAAACCTTGACGTCAAAAAAAATTTTTTAGATTCCTCACCTCATTAGCTATAAGAATATACCCCATGTATGTTAGCCGATTTTCTGTAGTTTTCGAGTTATGAATTTAAAATTTTTTTTGAGAAATTCTGAAATGAAGAAATTTATTAATTTTAAAAAATCTGTTGGGTTTTTTAACTAGTTTCTTTTTTTGAAAGTATTACTACAAATAAAGCATTTACTGATAAAAAATAGTGTCCTCACTTTGATACAAGTAGGATAAAAAAATACCAAATTCAAAATTTTACGCTGAAAACGCATCAAAATAGCATTAATGTACGTAAATAAAAAAATAAAACATATCCCAAGGAATTTCCGTTATCTTAAGACCGCCCTAAACCTTGAGCCGTCGTAAAAGCAAAAAAAAGTGAGACTTAACGATGAGGATTTTTCGGAATAGTCGGTCACATAAACTTAAAAAAGCTTAAAATTTTAAAGTAGTACAAAATGACTTGAATAACTACACAAATTGAGTTTTCGTGGTATTTTCAGTCTTTGTTTATTGATAAGAACAACAAAACAGACGAAATTTTATTTTATAAAAAAAAATTAGAAGTTTTTTTTTAGTTTATTTGACCGACTACACCGAAAAATCCTCATCATTAAGTAGGTATTGCTTTTTTTTCTTTTACGAAGGTTTAAGGTCTAGGGCAGTCTTTAGATTATCAAAAATCCTTGGGATATGTTTTATTTTTTTTTATTTACGTATATTAATGCTATTTTGATGCGTTTTTAACGTAAAATTTTGAATTTGGTATTTTTTATCCTACTTGTATCAAAGTGAAGAAGCTAATTTTTCTCAGTAAATGCTTTATTTGTAGTAATACTTTTACACAAAGAAAACTAGTACATAAAGAAAATATAAAAAAAACCCAATAGTTTTTTTTTATCAATAAATTTCTTCATTCCAGAATTTCTCAAAAAAAAAAATCAAAAATTCATAACTCGAAAACTAGAAAAAATCGGCTAACATACATGGGGAATATTCTGATAGCCCATGACGTAAGGAAATTAAAAAAAAATATTTACGTCAAGGTTTGGACCACCCTGTACACTACTCAATATTTTATGTAATTTACAATAACATATTTTTAAATTACTCAATTAACTTAGAATTTATATACCGAAGAACGAAAAAGAACGAAATAATAACGGTTCTTTTTGTATGGAGAAAATATCAGTTCCGGTCCCTGAGTATATCCACTGCTGCTGTCCACCATCATCATCATCATATCAGCTGAAAGACGTCCACTGCTGAACATAGGCTTCCCCCAAAGATTGCCACAATGACCGGTCCTGCGCCACCCGCATCCAGCGGACTCCTACGACCTTGCGGACTCCTGCGACCTTACCACCATCAATATTCGATAAATAAATGGTCAATGATACTTGAATCCCTTAGCCGACTCTTACGACACCGTTGGGACGTCAAGGTTAAGGGTCGTGGCCCTATATTATCTAAACGCAAGCAAAATTTCAAATTTTGTATATTCCGTTTTGATGTTACCTATAATAATATATAACAATGATGATGACGATGATGCTGATTGATAAATTATTACTAATATGTTCTCACGAAACTCGTTCTATTGAACGATCTGACGGATACTATACATTTTTAGGTACGTATTAGTTTTTTGTCTATGCTAGTTATTATCTACTTATTTATTTACATTAGAATTCTAAAACTGTCTTGAATCGAAGTCAAAAAGTTCATAGGAGTGAAATAGATAGTTCATAGAAGTACAGTGGACGTCAAAGATATCGTTACGGTTAAGGTATCAAAAATACATTTACACGACTTTATTGCCTTGACCATAGATTTCATATATACCATAGATCAAGCAAACGTGTCTACTTAGCGTGTCAAATGAACTCGGTTAAATCCACTGAGTTGTCCGTCTTTAATCGCAGCTTGCAGCTTTTGAAGTTCAAATTTTATAAGTTGAAGTGAACAAAATCATTAATAATGCCTCCTTAAGTAATATTAATTGCAACAACACAAAAAATATGAATACTCAAGGGCCTGAGACATATTTAAAATCATAGGCAAGTAACAACTTCAGTACCAAATCTGACACGCTCGGCCGCCATACAAATGAATGAACTTGTTTCTTCTATCCAAATCTAATTCTGTGGCCTTGACATTAAGGTCGTGTAAATATATTATTTTTGGCACTTGAACCGTAATGATATCTTTGACGTCTGTACAATGATGATAGAATCGTAAAAGTATTGTTACATTTCTCTGCCCGTTTTTCTCAGTCGATTTAACTAATACTCCAGTGTTTCTCTTCAACCGTTACCGTCTCAAAATGTATTACATTTTTAAATAAAACCTCACGAAATTCTCCAATCAACTGTTAAGTAATTTGAAATATAATAAAATGGGAAATAAAGGATATTATTAGACATTTCCATTCACGGTTTACCTCAAATTTTTGTGATAGAATTGGGAATCCTGACTTTTCAGGGTTCCGTAGTAAGCTACTGAATCTCAAGGTGCATGCAGACGAAAAGAGCATTCGCTGTTCTATCCCCCTACTCTACGAAATTCGATCGTTACACGAAACGTGATTCGTTGATTTCGTAGAGTGGGGGATAGAACAGCGAATGCTCTTTTAGTCTGCATGCACCTTTACAGTTTCGCCATGTCCGTCTATTCTATCGTGTGTCTGTCTGTCACCAGCATAGCTTAGTGGCCGTTAGTGCAAGTCATCATCATCATCATCAGCCTATGTTAGTCCACTGTTGGACGTAGGCCTCTCCTATTAACTATGCGTATAGATGCATTAGGAGGTAAATGCCCATAATCGCCACGCTGGGCAAGCGGATTGGCGATCGCAGTAATGTGTCCACTATGATGACGCTGCTGCCCATCATCAATCTTGTAAAATGGTCAGTGACACTTCAATCCCTTAGTCGACTCTTACGACACCCGCAGGAGGAGTTGGGGTGGTGACAAATGTATTCTTACTGCCGTCACCACACGGCAATTAGTGCAAGTATCTACTATAAATTTACAATTTGGTACAGGTATACATATTAATAACGCAGAAAAAGTGGAGTGGTAGAGTACAATGTAGAAAAAAAATCTGGTAGGTAATAAATTGGGGTTGATTTTAGTATTTTGCTATAATCCTATAGTGTGAGGTATTGTTGAATAGGTCTTTAAAAAAAAACTAAGAGTTGCTAATAGAAATAAGACTTCAATTAAATCCCTCAGTCGACTCTTCTCGATCCTCACGGGAATATTTGGTGACAAAAATGTGCTGGTATTACTGTCATCACCTCGCGGCGAATTTGGTTAGGTAGGTACTTGTTTTTTATTCAGAAATACTCTTACCAATTGTCAGAAGAATATTAAAAAAATATAAATAAACCTAAATACTGGCATTATTACATAATCACGCACTTTGAGAACACAATCGTCGTTTTATTACGAACTTAAAATCTTAAACCATGAGTTCACACACATTCTTAGTTAACCCTTAAATGCATGGTGTACGATATATAGTACATAAGCAAAACGTAGTTGGTGTTTGAAAACTAGATATTTATATTATGTTCTTAAGGTTAATTTTGCAAGGAAATTTAATGAACTTTCAAACTAATTACTGATTCTTTGGCGTGACTGTATTAAATGAAAACTTACATGTGTTTATAAGCAAGATGGCGAAATTTTGTTATCGTTGCGTGCGTTTAGCAGGTTTTAATTAAGTAAGAAATTCTTTGTAGTGGAATTTTGTAATTCATACCATAACGATTTTACAATTACTGAATTTAATATACTTTTCAATCTAAAAGTAAATAATATTTGCAAGTTTTATCATGCACGATTTTTCAAAAAATGAATAATGTATGATGTATCGAAATTTTCATTAGTAGTACAAATTCCACCCAAAATATGTCCACAGTTTTTTTTTCTATTTTCCTCCTGCTTGCGACGCCATTAGGTATGCACATTTTGTTTTTGGAACGAAAAGAAAAAATCATGCATTTAAGGGTTAAAGTCATTGATATTTGAAGGGTCCACGGAAAAAACATGCACAACACTGGGCTTAAAACAATCAGGGCAAATTTACACCTTACTATGGTAAAAGTAAGGTGGTTTTTCCTTCTGTAATTTGAATTGACTAGACATGTTCTTTCCGTGGACCCTTCATTTATAGTATTGACTTAAAAATATACCTGCGTTCACGATATGTGTCAAAGACGTAAAAATCGTGAAATGCTATGGAAAGTATGCTATTTGAAATAAAACGATATAAAATGATAATAGATATAAGGATAAACTCGCGTATATTAAATGAATTTAACTTCATCCCAACGTTTCGAACACTTTACAGGTTTCGTCCGCAGACCACGAACCATATAGAGAATTTCATGTGTAATCCTCACGGTAGGTAACCGAAGAAAATATGCAGCCATATGTGTTAGTTTTTAGTAAAACGTCCCACTTTGTCGCTTACCATAAAGACGAGATTGTATCTTCATATGAATAAACTGACAAAGCGGCTTCATGACAAACGACAAAGTGGGACGATTTACTAAACTCACTCACATATTTGTTTAGGTACGTTTTTAGATTCAACTGACGATTGGTCTACAAGCATTGCGGATCTACATAAGAAGCACTGTATTCATTGTACCCTAAAGACAATGATCGCTATTTGACTGAGCATGTCATCGCATTTTCCTCGGAAATGTTATTTTCCGCTTATTCGCTCGGCTCCCCATTGATATATGGAACGAGCATGGTCGAGTTCCGGCTCCACGGGAGTCCGGAATGGTATACGGAAAAAGATCTTCACCCAAGAATATATTTTTAGGGAAATATTGCTTAATTATTAGTAAGTATTATCTTAATCGCCCAATACACTCTGTTAACTTAAAACAATCATGATGAAATTTTAATTTATATTGTTGCTATTACACTTTTTGATTGAATAAGTTTTATACTCCTTGTAAATGATTTTAGTGAAGACTATAAGGGTGCGGCTCCACTGAGGCGGAGAGGAGCGAAGATGTGCAAATTTGGCCAATGAGACCGCATGACAGTGTTTCGAATTTTGAATTTGAAGAATTTAATTGGTCAATTTAGCACCCTAAATGTGCATTCAGACCAAACGAGCATTCCCTATTCTATCCCCCACTCTACGAAATTCGATCGTTACACTAAACGTGATTTGTTGATTTCGTAGAGTGGGGGATGGAATAGCGAATGCTCGTTTGGTTTGAATGCACCTTAACATTTTAGCATTGTAACTACCAAGATAGCTTGATTTTCCACCGACGTCATAAAAAGGAGGCATCTCAATTTGATTGTATATTTTTTTATGACTACCCCTGAACTTTCGATTGGGTGAATCGATTTTAATGATTCTTTTTTATTTGAAAGCTGCTTATCGACTGTCCATATTAATTTGATCCAGTTCTGACAATAGCATTCATGAAATATCCATAATTCTATATAAGTCTTAAATTTACATTAAGCATGTGAATGGACGAATAGGTAATTCAATATCACGCCAAACAATTTCGATAACCGACATTTAAAAAAACCGATATGGTCCTGTTGGCACCAAGTTGGGGTGATATATTGGCACCGCAGGTTCAACGTCAAAGACCGATATATAAGTCTTGGTCCACAGAGCAATATAGACCTATACGCATGTGCGTAAAATTCAACATCAATTTCGACATTTTCACGTGACGTGTGAGTGACAGCGTTTGTATTTGATATGGCGTCAAAAAGGTTAAGTACTTAACATATATTTGTGATAAACACATCACAATACTTTTGCCTGTTCAAATCCAAAACCTCCACTTTTCACAGGCATCGCTACATTTACTACCAACCATGGAGGCATTGAAGCAATTTGCTGCTAATTGTAGATAACCTGCGGCCCGACCGCGAATAACGAAATTCGTGAATTTCGAGGATTTGTCTCTCTTACTCTAGTGACGGCTTCGTTTGAGTGACAGAGAAAAATTTTCGAAATTTATGAATTTCGATTTTCGCGGCAGTAGGCCTGCCTATTGTAACGGTACAACGTGTAATTGGGATTGATCTCTGTCCGTTCACGTGACAAAGGACCATTCAACGTTTGACGTATTAAAGGTCTGTCGGTATTACCCCGCTGAAATACACCTCTAAACAAGAGTCCTTATCACATTCACGGTTTTCAAACGAAAGGGGTTGAAGCTATGCCGCAGACTTGCTATAAATAGCTGTTTTACCACTGGAAATAATGGGAAAATTTGATATAATTATGATGTTGATGGAGTAGGTATATAAATTATTATTTTTATAGTAATGGAGACCTAGGGTTCCCAAAAGATTTGGCAAGTGGTGATTAAATGTATATTATGTTAGTTTAGCCAATTTATTATATATTTGGTATTTAATAAATCTCAGGATAGTTTGAATTCGACAATAATTATATTTAATACACAGTGTTCTTATTGATTTCCGTTAAATTGGACAGGTTACTTGCGACATTAATAGAAATTGCCTGGTATAAGGGCTTTTGTTCATTTCGTAAAAAAAATATTTTTTTCGTTTTCATACATAATCATTGAAATGGCAAGTGTAAGAGAAACCTTAAGAATAAGATCTGAGGTGACTGACGGCATGTCAAAATAAGTTTCATTAGGATGTAATAAAGGTTGTAATACATTTGTTCAGTCATTAAACTTATTTATTTAATAACCCAATAACAGTTAAGATACTAGTTTCTTAGAGAAATTGATTTTTTTTGACCTGAATAAGCTTCCCTTTAATTTAACGGAAATCAATAAAAACACGGTGTATAACGGTTGCAGATACGACGTTGAATAAATATAGCTGCGATATGATCCTGACGTTTAACGTCCTGCAGGTCTAGCCAACATGCCATTCTGCAATCGTATACGATAAGCGATAAGTCACGTGACCATATAAAGCATGGAAATGGTCACTTGAGTTTTCGTACGAATGTGTCATTCTCATACTTTTATTACTTATCGCTTATCTTGGTTTGATATTCAACGCCTTTTGCGCGAGTCCTGCAGTCTTATTCATTAAGGAAACCGCCTTGCTGTCAGCGCTGTGCCGGCGCTGTGGCAGCGTCGAGCCTAAAAATGGTTTTCACTAATTTACTTTAAACGACACTAGTGCTCAGCGACGAATGCGGCGTGAGCTGGAACTACACTGCGTCGAGAGTTTGACGTTTAATGTACGAACTTCGTATTCTCTAACGAAAAACAGCGACGAACTCGCCCACAACCTCGCTCACAGCCTCGATTCCTAATGTCAAATAAAACAGCTAGGATTTTAGACAAGGCTGTCTCGACATCGAGCTCGTTGTCGAACGCAGCGTCGAATGTGTGAATAAGAGAATAGCATAGCTGGTCTTGTTAAAATATAATAGACAGGTATATCATAGACTGGCAATAACACATTGTTACTGATTGACTTTTTAATCGTCAATTTGACATATTTCAATTCACTAGGTACCACAGCTGAGGAACAACACACAAACGCCTGTTGTCTACTTCTAGTTAAATGACTGTTTTCTCTTTTTGTTTCAATGTACTTATTGATGTGTGCAATAAACAGTATTTCAAGTGTATTGCTTTAGATAGATGAATTACCTAGAGCTTGGAATTGCATTTGTAGTGGTGTTACTAGTGGTGTAACACTTTTAAGGTGAACCTTGTGTCTTTACAATTACGTTTACTATTAGTCGAATAATGCCAATACATGAGTCGATAAAACACACACAATAACACACAATACATTGTAAATACGCGATACCACTACATATGCAATTCCATGCTCTCGTTAATTTGTCTATACATTTATGGATCATCTACTTAGACTAGGTCATTACCTAAATAAATTACCTACGTGTAACATAAAAATAGAATAAGCAATTTAAATAAAATATTTCTATATTTAGGCCCTCGGCCCATTTGGGATATAATCCCACGCTATATAATTTCTATATGTAAAAAAACCGGCCAAGTGCGAGTCGGACTCGCGCGCGAAGGGTTCCGTACCATTATCAATTTATTATTTAAAAAATACAGTTAAATCAACCTACCTCAAAAACTATAGGAGATAATTTGATCAAACCAAAAATCGTTGATAGAGTTTATTAATGTGCATAACATATTTTTTTTTTTGAATTTTATATTGCGTAGTTTGAAAAATAGAGGGGGGGGACACATTTTTCAGACTTTGAGAGCTGATATCTCGAAAACGATTTGCTTAAATAAAAATGAGATTTATAAACCTTCATATCATTTTCAAAGACCTTTCTATTTATACCCCACACGCTTATATACAACTAAATTTTTTTTTCTATCCCTCAGTTACATGTATGGAGGGCCCCCACCCGAATGTTTTTTTTTACAATTTAGTATCATAATCCTGTAGCGGTTCATACAACACATATCCTTCCCAAATTTCGTTACTGTAGCATTTATAGTTTCCGAGTAAATCGGCTGTGACAGACGGACAGACGGACAGACGGACATGACGAATCTATAAGGGTTCCGTTTTTGCCATTTTGGCTACGGAACCCTAAAAAAGACCTTTATAAAACTCTGACGAGTATTCAATGTATAATAAAATCGACCGCCGGGCTTATGAAAAGGACAATTTAATAAAGGAGAATGAGTCATACAATCTAGGCCCAAAAATGTAGTCAATCATAATCTTAATCACCAAATTAAATATTTAAAAAACCGACTTCAACCGATTTCTCCAAGATCCTCAATTTGTTTTCATCATTGGTTTCCTCAAATTCTACTTTCTGAATGCAAATTCTTGTAAATGAATGAAAATTACCAAAAACGCCATACATGTACCTATAATATAACATTTGAAGAGATCCCTCGATTTCTCCAAGATCCCATCATCAGACGCCAACTTGATACCAACGGGACCATCTCGGGGTAATACACGTTCGATCACAAAAATAAATTTTAAAATCGGTTCACTATTCTCGGAGATATCAGGTATAATACATACAAAAAAAAAACAGTCGAATTGAGAACCTCCTCGTTTTTTCGAAGTCGATTAAAAAGTTGAAGAATTAGTCTAAATTCACAAATCAGTCAACAGCTTACATTTAGGTGGGCGTTTTTGTTTCGTGACTATTATTGACTTTCGTACCGTAAAACCATACAACTATAGTCCAGTACCTACTACAACTATGGTCTACAAGTTCAACTCGTAATCAAGCATCAATGGAAATTTTTTACTTTAGTTTTATCTAAGTTTTTTAATAATTAATCAGGAGACTTTGTGTAACAACTGCGTCAATCATATAATAATTACACTAAATCGAAGATATTTGACTTAGTTTTGGACCATAGTTGGGAGCTTTTGGACTATAGTTGGGTAGTTTTACGGTATTAAATATCATGCGACAGTTTACAGTTGTAGGCCTGCAAAGTACAGGGGACCGTTTCTCGAAAGCTTGTAACTTACAAATGGAAGTCCCTTTTTAACACTATTAATTAGATGAGGACTTCCGCTTGTATTACAAGTTACAAGCTTTCGAGAAATAGGCCCCTGGAAGTAACCTTCTTTTGACAAGTGACTGAACATCTTGGCATTTCACCATTAAAATAAGCGTGGAACTAATGTCATGCATTGTATTTAAGTATCTACATGTACCTATCTATTATATACAGGGTGGAACAGAACGACGATCTTTCCCGCTACCGACCGAGTCTACCATCTATTACGATGAACTTTCAGTATGGGACCAACATCGAAATACTCGTATCTTTAAAAAAAAATAACCCCTCATACAAAGTGACTGATTAATCTAGTAACTGGAGTTCGAGGCCAAAGAATCTACGAAAATATTGCCACAACAATGAAATGTTCTTACAATAGTAAATCCTTATTTTCTAAAAACAGACGTTGAGATATGTTATTTATTGGTAATTTTAATTCTTTAATTTATAGAAACAATATTATTTACTTATTTTCACGTAAATATAAGATATTTTAATAAAAACTTAATTATCCGCAATTATTAGTAACAAAGTTGGTATTGCGCTGGCATCACCTCAGGTGTTAATAACATTTGGTACAGCAATTTAACTACACATAAATTAAAAGGTAGGTACGGTTAAATTACTAAGCAGTATAAGTACTATACTATACTATTACCAGGTAATAGTATAGTATAGTACTTATACTGCTTAGTAATTTAACCATACCTACTGTCTTAACCCTTAAATTGGCAAATTTAAAAAAAGTCGTGCGTTCCAGCCTCTTCGCCATTGTGTAGAGTACAAAATTCTGTCTAAGAAAAAAATACAAAAAAGTGGGTCAATGACTATGTACACTGTGAGGTACATTGCCAATTTAAGGGTTCAAATATGGCACGCTGTCGTATGTGTTCACTGGTAATTCTACTTTTTTTTAAAATAGGCTTTGAAACGTTGGCTCTTATCATTTTAAGTTCTTTACAAGAAAATTTTGTCATATCAATGTTAGTTAAGAGAAAAGAAAAGTTTTTAGGTATTTACGTGTTTTTAAGAAAATCCTAGTTGTGACAGCCATATTAAACAAAAAGGCGTACAAACATTACAAAGATATATAACGTTTTTATTAGGAATTATTTAAAATAAATAACTTAAATAATAAAAAGGTTGTGGAAACCTGAAAACTTTATTTGACAATGACATAAGAGACTTTGACGGATTTGACAATAACGCATCTGTCGAAGTTTCGTTGGCCTCGAACTCCAATTACTAGATTAGTTAGAGCTCAATAATATGGAAAAGTCAATTTTCCATGTACGTTTTCGATGTTGGTCCCATACTGAAAATTCATCGTAATGGTTGATAGACTCGGTCGGTAGCGGGAAAGATCGTCGTTCTGTTCCACCCTGTATATCGTCGCTTGGTACCCACATCACAAGCCTTAATTCAGCTTACCGTGAGACCAAGATATTTATTTATTTAACTTTGGTTTCCTGGTGTCTGCAGTACCATGAAATCTCAGGCGAAGGTATTTTTATTAACTCAATATACAAATTCTGAATATACTTTGTCGTTCTATTATAAATCTGTGAACATTTTTATCCTCGTTCTATCGAACATATTCAGGACATAATGGTCCTATAGAAAGTGTCGCTCGCGTATTTCATACCGGCTTATGAGACATGTCGACAGCATTCTTATCGTGTGAGAAGAAATTTCGATATGAAAATTTTAAAAATAAGTGTTTATTATTTTGTATGGTTTTTCCGTTCCTAATAACCGTAATAAATCAGGGGACTTACACTAACCGACCTAGTCCCTAGTAAGCTTAATATTAAGGCGTATGTTAGGGGTACTGTCAGGGGCACAAATACCCATACAATTTTGGACCTTATGCTGCAAACATAATTAAAAAAGTCTATAGGTACAGTACATTTATGCTGTTGACTGTTATGTACCAAATATAACCTCCTAAGCGACCCAGTGACATTCGCTTAGTTTTTAAACGGTTTTTATTAACTTCACCGCGTATCAACTGTCGTCGATGCTTCAAATCTTGTGATCGATTTTTCGACCACTTCTACTGCACCGAAATCAATAAAATTTGGAACTCTTATCAAGTCCCCATGACAATGCAATATTATAATATTTGTATCCTTGTATCCTCAAAGCCTGATGCTGCAGACCTACTGCTTACCTTAACCGTGAGTGATAGACACGTGAAAATGAATGTTTAGCATGTTTGGCATAATCAAATACTAACAGAGGCGATCTCGACTTCCAACTCCTCATTCCTGATGCTACAGTACTGCCCACAATAACCGCAAGGTTAATCTTTTATCGAAATCTTGATTTTAAAGAAGTTCCTTACATATTAAGTAGAAACATGCGAATTTAATACTAACGTCCAACTCCTCAAATCTGATACCTGCTCCAATGTTACTGCCTGCCACAACCGCTAGGTTTAGCAATATGTAAAATTTGAAGTACTGCTTTAGATATTTGGTAGAAACGTACTGATTTCATTATCATCAATCATCATCATGTCAGCCGAAAGACGTTCACTGGTGAATATAGGCCTCCCCCAAAGATTGCCTTGTGGCAAAATATTGCCTTGATGCAAGCGGTCCTTAATTGTGGACCGGCCCTGTGCCACTCGCGTCCTGCGTCCTTCACCAGGTCATGAGCATGAGTCCACCTTGTGAGGGGCCCACTCACGCTGCGCCTTCCGTTACGGTCGTGACCGCCACTCGAGAACCGATACCGCCCCAACGGCCATCGGTTCCACGCGCAACGAGCCCCGCCCGCTGCCACTTCAGTTTAGCGATTCGAAGAGCTATGTCAGTTACTTTGGTTCTGCTGCGGATGGTCTCATTTCTAATCCAATATCGCAGAGAGACTCCTAGCATAGCCCTCTCTATTGCCCTTTGGGTCACATTGAGCCTCCTTATGAGGCCCATTGTAAGCGACCACGGTTTAGTACCGTATGTCATCACTGGCAACATATCAAAGACTTTCGTCTTCAAATCAAACCCCGCGGAATATTGGACGAAAAGATAGACGGATATAATACTGACTTCCAACTCCTCAAACCTGATGCTGCTGAGACACGTGCCACTGCCTGCCATAACCACCAGGTTTATCGAAATGTTGAATTTAAAGTAGTGCTTTAGCTAATGGGTAAAAACATATAAACTGAGTACTGACTTCCAAATCCTCTAATCTGAAACGGCAATATTACCATACACGCTATTAGTGTGCCATAACCGCTGACAGCGTGGGTAGTTCGCCTAGGACGTGGCGCCTGACCTGCGGTCCGCTTGTTGATAGCGTGAGTTCACCCCTCGGACCATCGGGTTCGCGTAGGGTGAGCCGTTGGGCCTGCGGCCCTCCGGCCGATAGAGTGACAGCGTGAGTGGACCGCGTAGGGCGAGCCGTCGGGCCTGCGGCCCTCCAGCTTATAGAGTGACAGCGTGAGTGGATCGCGTAGCGTAGGGCGAGCCGTCGGGCCTTCGGCCCTCCGGCTGATAGAATGACAGCGTGAGTGGATCGCGAAGGGCGAGCCGTCGGGCCTGCGGCCCTCCACCTGATAGAGTGACATCGTGAGTGGATCGCGTAGCGTAGGGCGAGCCGTCGGGCCTTCGGCCCTCCGGCCGATAGAGTGACAGCGTGAGTGGACCGCGTAGGGCGAGCCGTCGGGCCTGCGGCCCTCCGGCTTATAGAGTGACAGCGTGAGTGGATCGCGTAGCGTAGGGCGAGCCGTCGGGCCTTCGGCCCTCCGGCTGATAGAATGACAGCGTGAGTGGATCGCGAAGGACGAGCCGACGGGCCTGCGGCCCTCCAGCTGATAGAGTGACAGCGTGTGTGGATCGCGTAGCGTAGGGCGAGCCGTCGGGCCTTCGGCCCTCCGGCTGATAGAATGACAGCGTGAGTGGATCGCGAAGGGTGGGCCGTCGGGCTTGCGGCTCTCCAGCTGATAGAGTGATAGCGTGAGTGGTTCGCGTAGGGTGGGCCGTCGGGCCTGCGGCCCTCCAGCTGATAGAGTGACAGCGTGAGTGGATCGCGTAGTGCGAGCCGTAGGGCCTGCGGCCCTCCGGTTGATAGAGTGACAGCGTGAGTGGACCGCGTAGTGCGAGCCGTCGGGCCTGCGGCCCTCCAGCTTATAGAGTGACAGCGTGAGTGGATCGCGTAGCGTAGGGCGAGCCGTCGGGCCTTCGGCCCTCCGGCTGATAGAATGACAGCGTGAGTGGATCGCGAAGGGCGAGCCGTCGGGCCTGCGGCCCTCCACCTGATAGAGTGACAGCGTGAGTGGATCGCGTAACGTAGGGCGAGCCGTCGGGCCTTCGGCCCTCCGGCCGATAGAGTGACAGCGTGAGTGGACCGCGTAGGGCGAGCCGTCGGGCCTGCGGCCCTCCGGCTTATAGAGTGACAGCGTGAGTGGATCGCGTAGCGTAGGGCGAGCCGTTGGGCCTTCGGCCCTCCGGCTGATAGAATGACAGCGTGAGTGGATCGCGAAGGACGAGCCGTCGGGCCTGCGGCCCTCCAGCTGATAGAGTGACAGCGTGAGTGGATCGCGTAGCGTAGGGCAAGCCGTCGGGCCTTCGGCCCTCCGGCTGATAGAATGACAGCGTGAGTGGATCGTGAAGGGTGGGCCGGCGGGCTTGCGGCTCTCCAGCTGATAGAGTGATAGCGTGAGTGGGTCGCGTAGGGTGGGCCGTCGGGCCTGCGGCCCTCCAGCTGATAGAGTGACAGCGTGAGTGGATCGCGTAGTGCGAGCCGTAGGGCCTGCGGCCCTCCGGCTGATAGAGTGACAGCGTGAGTGGTTCGCGTAGGGCGGGCCGTCGGGCCTTCGGCCCTCCGGCTGATAGAGTGACAGCGTGAGTGGATCGCGTAGGGCGAGCCGTCGGGCCTGCGGCCCTCCGTCTGATAGAGCGACAGCGTGAGTGGATCGCGTAATTCGCGTAGGGCGGGCCGTCGGGCCTGCGGCCCTCCAGCTGATAGAATGACAGCGTGAGTGGTCCGCATAGGGCGGGCTGTCGGGCCTGCGGCCCTCCAGATGATAGAGTGACAGCGTGAGTGGATCGCGTAGGGCGAGCTGTCGGGCCTTCGGCCCACTGGCTGATAGAGTGACAGCGTGAGTGGTTCGTGTACTTAGGGCGAGCCATCGGGTTTTCGGCCCTCCATCAGATAGAAGGACTGCCTGAGTGGATCGCGTAGGGTGAGCCGTCGAACCTTCGGCTCTCCAGCTGATAGAATGACAGCGTGAGTGGATCGCTTAGGGTGGGCCGTCGGGCTTGCGGCTCTCCAGCTGATAGAGCGAGCCGTCGGGCCTGCGGCCCTCCGTCTGATAGAGCGACAGCGTGAGTGGATCGCGTAATTCGCGTAGGGCGGGCCGTCGGGCCTGCGGCCCTCCAGCTGATAGAATGACAGCGTGAGTGGTCCGCATAGGACGGGCTGTCGGGCCTGCGGCCCTCCAGATGATAGAGTGACAGCGTGAGTGAATCGCGTAGCGTAGGTCGAGCCATCGGGCCTGCATCCCTCCAGCGGATAGACTCACAACGTGAGTGGTTCGCGTAAAGCGAGCCGTCGGGCCTACGGCCCTCCGGCTATCAGACTCGCATAGGACGTGCCGTTGGACCTGCAATCATCCGGTTGATATGACTGAGAGTATGAGTATACCCCTATCAGCCCTGTCGTTATTAAAGCGCGAGAGTTAAACGCTAGACCTGCAGTCATCCGGTTGATATGACTTAGAGTATGAGTATAATACCCCTGTCAGCCCTGTCGTTATTAATGTAGCTAGCATGCATAATTGTATTGCATATTACAAACAACATCTTTGATGTAGAACATTTAGTATCGGAAATTAACTTAACAATTGCACTAAAAACTTGAAAATAAAATAAATAAAAAAAAGTTTTAAGTTAAACGGTTTTTATTGCACCAAAAACTAGAAAATAAAAATTAGTTGTATTTAACCGTAGATGCTACTTTATGTAGATTAGTCACGTGAAACTCTTATCACTGTAGTCTTCCCAAGTCGGATGCTGAAAGCCACATTTAGCATCTATGTCAGTGGATTAAGCGTTACCTAATCGGAAACTTTTACCAAACTAAAATAAAAACGTGGGGCGTTATTATAAAGAAACATACAAGTTCAAAATATGTAATTGTAGCTTTAATTTGACAATTAATCAATCAATCTGTTCCAACACTTCTACAGAGGTAAATAACTTTTATCAAGGCCAGAACAAAACTTATTACACTATCGCTGTCTTGATTTCTATGTGTGTTCTTAAATAACTATAGTGACTTAATCATAATTGCGTACGCCCCACGTTTTTATTTTAGTTTGGTAAAAGTTTCCGATTAGGTAACGCTTAATCCACTGACATAGATGCTAAATGTGGCTTTCAGCATCCGACTTGGGAAGACTACAGTGATAAGAGTTTCACGTGACTAATCTACATAAAGTAGCATCTACGGTTAAATACAACTAATTTTTATTTTCTAGTTTTTGGTGCAATAAAAACCGTTTAACTTAAAACTTTTTTTTATTTATTTTATTTAATTTAGAACTTTCTCTTCATTAATAAAAGTTAAAAATAAATTTTGGAACATGTACATAATTTTCTCCACGAGGACTGAGGAGGGGTTGTTACAAAAATGGTGATACAAGATAATAAAACATGAATCAATTAATGATTTGGAATAAGTTTTAGTATGGGACCAAATATGAAAAGTCGTGAAATAATCGACGCTTTCATACATTTTGGTCAACCTATAGCCCATTTCTATGGAACAACAATGTCAGTATTGTTTTTTTTATTACTTATCGCTTATCGTATACAATTCCAGAATGTCATCATGGCAAGGCCTGCTGGAGGGCTAAAGTTGCTAAAATACTTGCCAACGTTGACTGCTACAAAGTATACAATACTGACTGTATGACATCTAGCATTAAATTTATAACTTAGGTTTCCACGAAAAAATACACAAAGCGACTTCTTTAGGTATTGTTCTGCACAATGCGTGCCTAGGGTTTGTAAAATAAAACCTCCGAAGGGAACTTCATCATTTATAACAATGCCAGTCATAACGATAAAAAGGGGTGAGAAAATGTGAATTACAAATAAGAAAATTTCATTTTTTTGCGAGACCCATTTCGCTTTCACGCCGTTTTCTGTATTCGTACGCGTGACAGCTTTTTGCATTTTAATAAGCTACAGAGAGTATTTAAATTAGTACTTAGAATAATAATTTGGAACCTAATAGGTATTCACTTTATCAGTCTGTAATATCAGCCCACTGCTCGACAAAGGCTTCTACTTATTACTATGCGTATGGCCATTGTAGTCAAAGTCAAAATATTCTGTATTCAATTAGGCCCAGCAACGAGCGCTTTTGAATCGTTAAACTTAATAGCGAATGAGAGAAAAAAAATCTACTTCCGGTTCTAACCCTAGACCACTGCCTGAGAAGAATCCGGCAAGAAACTCAGCGGGATTTTTTTTTTTAAATAATAGTTTTGTAACATCTTACAACTAACATGAATTAAATAAAAACGAAACTAAATTTGATTTAATATAAATATAGATTATAGTACATTAAATTAACTAGAGATGAAGTCTCTAATAGTCAGAATAATTATATAAATGTAGGTAATGAATTTGTACATTGCTTCGTAGACTTCTTCCTGTGCCATATCTTCAGCGGATGTCGACGACCATCTTCCGGAACTTGGTTCTATCTTGTGCCAGTGTAGAATGACTGGCGGTATTAAAAGCTGGTCCAATATCAATATGTTGGACCAGTGTAGAATGACTGGCGGTATTAAAAGCTGGTCCAATATCAATATGTTGGACCAGCTTTGAATATTATCTATCCAGGTTAGCTTTCGCCTTCCTGTACTCCTTTTACCGTCGATTTTCCCTTCCAAGATGTTTCGTAAACTAAAGTTCTATAGAATTTCGTTTCACATTCAATTTTATGCATATTATCACTTAAGAATGATCATATCATCAGTTTGATAAATATTTAAATATGTTTGAGTCTCTCGTTAGTAATAATTCTAAAATGACCATATCACAGGAAAATTACTTTGCAGAAGTTTGAATTACAAATAATAATTCGCTTAATTTGCAAATTTAGTACGTTTACGTTCACCCTTAAAATTTGTGGTCTGTGGTTTAGTGCTATTTTCTTTGTGAGTATAGTTTTTGTACTTATTTTCTTATTTTGATGGAGATAGATCTATCAAATTTTGCTCCATTGTCAGTCTCCCGTAAACCAAGAATAGTGTTCGAAACGTTGGGATGTAGTAACATTTGGTTAATATACGCGATGTAACCCGTTATTTTTTTTTTGTTTCAAGAGTAATCATGGCGGTAACCGAAGAAAATGTTACTCTCATTTTTAGTAAAAGATTTGGCAGAGAAATATAACAATGTCGTCATGCCAATAGTAAAGTGATGTTTATCACTTTTATCAGGAATTCCACAGAAGAATAAACAAAGGGCATAGAGAAAAGAGACTATTGTCTGAAAACAATAGAGGCTTTACTTGGGTTCCTAAAGCTTTTAAAATCCTTCCCAGATATTTGTAGACAGGTCGAAAATCTCAAAGCAAATACCATATACATCGTCTCAGACATGAAATTCTCTTCCAAATAGCAGCTTTCTTAGAACATTCCGGAACAAAAGGATTCAGTCATTTTGAGATGTTTAAACTTCATATTTCTGTTATAAGAATATGTCCTTAGGTAGAGGTAGTTCAAAGACCGCTTAGGCACTGGCACTGGTCTGTGGTCTTCATTTATAAATTGTATTTATATGTAGTAACTTAGCTTAAAAATAAATAAACATTTTCTGTATCCAACAAGCATGACAGAACAATAACGGAATCTTTAGCCTAAGACACTGGTCTCACCGCGAGCTACTAAGCTATGAATGATCTATGGGCTATAAACACGAACAAAAGATACGCACTCCCGTTTAAAAAAAAAGAGACGCGGCGTTAGTCGTTACTCGCCCGGCAGTGATAGCTGAGAGATTATCGCCGTGTTTCTTTTATTTACACGGGAGAAAGTATCTTTTGATCGTGTTTATAGCCGATAGTTCATAGCTTAGTAGCTCGCGATGAGACCAGGGCCTTAGGCTAAATATTCCGTTGTTTTCTTTTGTCAAGCTTGTTGGATACAGAAAATTTTTATTTATTTTTAAGTTACTATATATAAATACAATACATATATAAATTAACAACCACACATGTACCTAATGCTTAAGCAAATAAATTATTCTTATTCTTAATAAACACGTTATTTTCAGGAGTGGGTAAACACGAGTTAGATAATTGATTTCGGATGGAAATTAGGTAAATTATCTTTTCACTTGGTTAACTCTCAAGAACTGCCTTATACAAATAGGTTAATTAAGGGTAACATTACAGGAGAATCTCACTCACATGGAATTAGCTGGTAATAAATTAACTAACTATGTACGGTCGGCTCTAATAATATGTAATTATACTCTAATTACACGATTTTGCCTTTGACATACGTTCCGTAATGTATACATATTATTAGACGTGACTGTACCTACTTACAAACAGCCGTTCTAGAGTACAAGTATTGACAATCATAAATATGTGTACAGTCGTAAATATGTGGCGGGTGAAATGTGCATAATTATATGTAAGGAGGAAGTACTAGTACCTGACGCTGTACCAATACTCGTCATCATAGCTTGAGTTGCCATCGATAAGATAAAATCAACTATTAGGGCATTTAACCAAAGTAACCGCAGTAGAACCAAAGTAACCGAAGTAGCTCTCCGAATCGCTAAACTGAAGTGGCAGTGGGCAGGGCACATTGCGCGTAGAATCGATGGCCGTGGGGCGGAAAGGTTCTCGAGTGGCGGCCACGTACCGGAAGGCGTAGCGTGGGTAGGCCCCCCACAAGGTGGACTGATGACCTGGTGAAGGTCGCAGGAGTCCGCTGGATGCGAGTGGCAAAGGACCGGTCATTGTGGCAATCTTTGGGGGAGGCCTATGTTCAGCAGTGGACGTCTTTCGGCTGACATGATGATGATGATGAGGGCATTTAAACGACGATACAGGTGTAGTGAGAAATTACTTGCCTTCGGAAACGTTCGTAAACACATGCTGTTTCAGGCAGTGTCACCGAGTCTGACTGTCAGTCTCAGTGAGATAGACTGAAACAGCATGACGTTGACGAACGTTTCCGAAGGCAAGTCATTTCTCACTACATCTGTAAATGTATGTACCAATCACAATGTGTCGCATATATTCGTCGCAAAATGCCTTTACGAACATAAATCGCCCGATAGATAAAAATATAACACCATAACTCAATATTAACAACCACCGCGTAAATCCGAACCTTTCAGCTTTTTACAAGTGGTGGCTAAAATAGTAAATCCAGAGCGATGGCTGGCGCCATGCAGCGGCATTTCGAGTGTTTTACTTCTGCCAAAGCGTCGGCTATCTGCTTTAGTAACAGTTATTATTACATTGGAGAGTGCAACGATATGTATTATAGAAAGGAATGCGAAATCTAGCCTACCTCCGCGAACAAAGACGTTCGTAAATTTCGGTTATTTTTTTCTGTCACTCCAAAGTAGGCATCATTGTGACAGAGAAAAATCCCTGAATTTTGCGAATTGTTTTTGTGAACTCAAATCTTTATATACCTACTTTTCTGGTAATATTTATTTTTATCGTCACGCTAGCCAAGAGGATTAGCGATCGCTGTAGTGTCCTCTGTAATGATGCAGATCCTCTTTAAACGAATGATGGTCAGTGACACTTCACTTCACTCCCTTTGTCAACTCTTAGAGAAGTTCTCTTCTGGAGTTGGGGTAGAGACAAATGTATTCTTACTGACGTCACCATGGGGAAAATATCATCATGAGACAAACGTCCACAATTTAACATCCTTAGAACGTTGGTGAACTAGGTCTTTTTGGTTTAGTATTTGATAGAAGTATCTAAAATTTACTGTTAATTGCATAAAAAGAATTCATAATTGGACTTAATGCTAATCAAGCATTCTCTACCATATAACTTTCGAACAAAGCAGTAAATATACAGGCGTTGCAAGATCATGTCGTCATTTCAAAATAAATCAGTCAGCCTCCGTAGCCTAGTCGGTAGTGACCCTGCCTACGAAGCTGGAGGTTCTGGGTTCGAATCCCGGCGAGGGCATTATTTGTGTATTTATTTATCACATACAATATCCTTGGTCATGGCTGTCAAATCTATCTATTATATATATAAGGTCCTAATTTATTAGATGCAGATATTTTTAGAGCTGATAGTACTCGGTCTCTGGAGTATATTAAACCGTGAAACATTATAGCTTTTACGATGTTTTTTTGGAGAAAACGGAAAAACAAACTTCCTACGTAAAAACACCCTGTTTACAATACAATACAATACAATACAATACTCTTTATTGCACACCTCGTAACATAAAAAAGAAGATAACAAAAAAGTCGAATCTTAAAAGTAGAGGTAACACAACAGGCGGTCTTATCGCTAAAGAGCGATCTCTTCCAGACAACCTTTGGGCAATGAAACAATGCAACCAGTAAAAAAACAGTAGGTGATGCAAGACATGAAATAAGGAAAATGAATAAACAAGTTTATTAATTACGACACGTTAATAAATATACACATATAAGTAAATATAATAAACTTACATATACTTATATAAATAGATATATGCATATATATATACAGATGACAGGATGGAATTACAACAATAGCATATCATGGGAGAGTCAGATAGTATTCCTTAAGATGCGCCTTGAAGGTGGCAAGAGATTGAGCTCGCCTTATGTCAACAGGCAGGGAATTCCAAAGTCTAATAGCCTGGAAAGTAAAAGAACAATTGTAAAATTTTGAAGAGGAAGATGGAACGTTAAGAAGATACTTTTGAGAAGCTCTAGCAGATTTTAAAAAACTGAAACTATCTTTATCCTGTTTATGTGATTATTAAATGAAAACTCATTGAACTGATTCTAGTACCTCTTTAACGTACCACTTAACTGGAACTGGCCACTTCTCGTCGATAAATTAAATACTTGATTGTCAATGTCATGTTATTTTCCGTTGGATTGTGTCGTTTGATGACATGACAGACAGTGTTATTGTGACATGTGATAATGCACACATGATGATTTTTTTAAGACGAAATTATAATTAATTTTTTTGTTAGGAAAATGAAATCAAAAAAATTACATGAAAAGTTTTCTTAATTTATATTTAAAGTTAATTATTTTAATGTAAAGTATCATGTGTTAAAATATCTGCAACTAATAAATTAGGACCTTATATATCGTCGCCTAAAACCCACATCACAAGCCTTAATTGAGCTTATCGTGGGACTAGATCGATTTGTGTAAGATGTCCCAGATATTTATTTATTTATTATTATTGCGTGTCCCTTTCCGTATTCATTAAAAAACGGCTCGGCCGATTATGGTCAATAGTTTTATTTTAAGTATTCTGCAACCTCAATATTCATGACTTTTTCATATTTTTTAGACCCACGGATCAAAAGTTAGAGAGGGGGGATATATTTTTTTTAGTCTTCACCGATTAGGGCGATTTCAGCAAGGCAGGGTGTGTCCATTCTATACGTTAGTACTATTTATTTCTTATATCGTCATTCTACGTTGCATACTGTATAGAAGCCTATTCCAACCAGCCAGTGAAAATCGCTAGCAGGCCACATACATTGCACGATGCTTTTAGAAGTCAGTTAAAACGTCGATTTTCCATGAAATCCGTAACAAAACAGACTGTAACTAAAAAGAAGCATTGATGGACGGCAATGTGTAAACAGCGAATACTATAAACACATCAAACCCTACTGGTTTCAAAGATTTATAGTCCTCGAATGGGAGTGTTGAAACAAATGTACATTCTAAACTAAACAAATTTCATACTGTTGCGCCATCGGAATACAATGGATACTATACACTCGAGTGAAGATCATAAATTATAGTCTTATTCTGGGGATCCACGGACTGGTAGAAATATTATTCGGTAGTAAGTATAAATTAAATTCATATGGCATACGAATTGCAGAGAAAAAGAAAAATATGCTAGCCACGACATGTTGCCGACTTTGGGTCAAAGTCAGGAAAAACTATGGCTGTTGCAGGGCCAGGTGTCTATAATAAACTATCCGACAGTTTAAAAACCATCACAGATGACACAGTATTTAATAAAAAAATAAGAAATTGGCTTACAGATGGAGCCTTTTATGACATGCACGAATATGCAAATTATAATTTAATTTAATGTATTTTTATTTTAAATTGATCACCTTACTGTAAATTGTAAAATAATTAATTGACATCCTATTTTTTTAAGTTATTACTTATTACTGACATGTAAAAAAAATATTTTTATGAATAGATGATATGAATAAAAGACACTTGGCAAGAAGTACCGATGGGCGGTGGACGAAGCAGGTTACTGAATGGTGGCCAGGGTGGTTTAGAAGATCTGCTGGGAGACAACCGACAAGATGGTCCGACGACATCTGCCGAACCGCAACAAAGTAGTGGATACGACTAGCACAGGACCGAGGAATGTGGCGTAATAAAGAGGCCTATACCCAGCAGTGGGTGGACACGGACTGAATAGATAGATAGTAGATAGTAAGTATACTCGTAAATGAGTAATTCTCAAAACAATTGTATATTTGGACTACGTTTTGGATATATTGATAAAAATTGGCTGGTCAAGTGAATGATGCTGAGCAAGATCCACCACATTTCCTAAAATGTTCCAGAAAGTTTTAATGGAAGTTTCTTCATTTGTTACCAGACTTACAAATGTGCAAACTTTTTGAAAAATTAAAAAAATAATCCCCTCTTTACCAGTTAGTGAGGTACCCGAAAAAAAAATTGTTCTAGTTTTTATTCTACCACTTTGTTGGCATTATTAATATGTATACCTGTACCAAATTGCAGATTTCTAGTCCACTGAGCTATGCTGCGGACAGACGGACAGACGGACAAGGTGAAACTATAAGGGTTCCGTTTTTGCCATTTTGGCTACGGAACCTTAAAAATATGTTCATAAAAGTTGATTTATACAAAATCGTGGTTTAGAAATTTACCTAGTAACATCCACCTTAATATTATAATATAATAATGTTCTCGCTTCCGGCTTCGGTTTAGCAAGTGTCGCGAATTTCGCTAACATTATTTAATAATATCCGAGCGACGGAATAACGGAAAAACTAATTTTCCGACACGAGGCGAAATTCTGTTAAATCTGTTTTCAAAATTGAAATATTAACTCGGATGGGATCTTAGTACAGAGTGTCTTGTAATATGAGCAGAAAATCAAACTGTAGACTGTTTACTTTTGCTTTACCACTTTTTAAACTCAAGTTGATTGTAGGTTTTATCATAAAGTTTATTTAGGCAAGGAATATAAATATTGTAATTTTTTTAATTTATACGTAACGGAAGGTGGCTAATTATTTAGTGAGCTTTTTTAAAACTATTCAAACGGATTATATCGCGTAAATTCAGTGCGGATGACACGTCAGGCGTGTCATGAATGTTTTTAACGAATGGCGTATGAAACGATAGGCGTGTCATCATATTCTATGGCGTAAGGCATTCTGAAAAAATTGTTCGCCGCCATAGATAAAAGTTTTTGAAAATGGAACACGCAACGAATCGGTTAATAAATAAGAAATATCGTCGATTGTAATATGAATTAAATGTTTCCACCAAAATGACGAAATTGAGTTAAGTATACCGTTCGACTGCAAACGTTGCGACATTCGACTGGAAGAACAAAATATGTCCTTTCTAATGTACTCACCATATTTTTATAAATGTCAATGCTGTAAGCGCCATCTGTATTGTATAGCTAATAAGCGATACGATTTCAATTTGTGAGTTACACTAAATTACGAAATTTACTTTTAATGACTTTCATTAAATTATTAACGTATCTCCAAATTTTTTTTAGAATATTAAGAACTGCAACTGTGGTCGCATTAAGGAACTAAGTGTCACATAGACCTCTTCAAAATAAAACGAGCAAGATAAACATCATTTCAATGGGACAATTAACTAAAAAGAAACATATTTCATAAATGTTAAATTCGTTTTTGAGCCCTCCTGAAAAATCGTCATTTGATGGTTACATTAATTCATATTACAACTGACGATATCTTATATAATAAAATATATTTACATCATAAGGAACTCACTAATACGGAACAGGGTTACGTTTTCATAATGACGGGCGTTTATTCGATCCTTGAACATGACAATGAAGACTCTAAGCTTAGACTACAGATGGCTACTATGACCTCTTAAATGAAAGAAAGAAAAAAAAGAAAGAAAGAAAAAAACCCACCACCACCTTATACGACATGACATTTTGATAAATAACATAACGTCAGTTGTAATATGAATTAATGTAACCACCAAATGACGACTTTTAAGGAGGGCCAAAAAACGAAATGGACATTTATAAAGTATGTTGTATCTTTTTAGTTAATTATCCTATTGAAATGATGTTTATCTTGTTTGTTTTATTTTTGAGAGGTCTATTTGATAGACAGTTACTAACTGCGTATCAATAGTTCAGGAAATGGCTGGTGCTTACGTTAAACATTTTCAAAAAAATTTGGAGATACGTTAACAAATCAATGAAAATCATCAAAAGTGGATTTCGGAATTTAGTGTAACTCACAAATTGAAACCGAATTGCTTATGAGCCATACAATGCAGACGGTGCTTACAGCAGTGACGTTTATAAAAATATGGTGAGTACATTAGGAAAGACATGTTTTGTACTTACAAATTCGTACTTACGTTAAAATATTGTCTATGATTTTTGAAAACCTTTACATACGTTAATAAATAACGTAGAAACCTAATAAAATGGCAAAGTTTTTGTTAACGTATTCGACATTTTTTTCTAGATATCAATATTTTATATATACCGTTCGATAGAGCAGGGAATTTGCAGTCGAATGGTATACTTAACTCAATTTCGTCATTTTGGTGGTTACATTAATTCATATTACAATCGACGATAATAGAAAGAATGATTGAAGGAAAGCGAGGAAGAGGGAGACCTAGAAGAAGTTACATGAAACAAATAAAAGAGAAAGTAGACGTTGTGTCGTACAAGGAAGTCAAGGAGGCGGCTTTAGACAGAGTTAGATGGAGACAGCTACATTTATCAGTTACGCCGACAAGAGTTTGACTCTTAAATTTATGAATGAATAGCTTAGTAGCTCGCGGTGAGACCAGTGGTCCAGTGCCTAAATGCGATTCGGTTTAGGTTCGGCTTGTCAAGTTTTGACACTTATTCTGTGAAACTGACACATCGCGATTAGTTTAGTTAGGTCCTAAACTGAATCTCATTAGTAAATCGTGGTAGCCTAAAACACTGAATCCTGGTTCAAGTGAATTTGCTATTTTCGTGGTACTCGGCATACGCCCGTGAACTTGGCAGTTAGGATAAATTTAGCGTTCTCCGATATCAGCGGGAACAAGATATACGCCCACCGGATATGATGAGGCATGATCGGGTTAAAATTAATATGAACTGATACAGGAGAAAACAGTACATTAGTGTAAGAAAGACCTACCTACAAGTTGTTATTTTAACTTTAACGGAAACGCCTCAAAAATTCTCCAATGAGGGTTTTTCGAAATGACGTTCACCAGGGTGGCAGCACTGAAGCGTTAGGTCCAACTTGTCTAAATTCTTAGAGCGTCTATAGTTTCGTGTTTACATGTTTTCTACGAGTCAATAAAATTATATAAAAAAGAAAAATACCTTCTAGTTAGTTTTTCTTTGGAGCTAGATAATTGTTTCTTAGGGACCTTACGGCTAAGTGGCGCCAACTAGTGGCATACGTTTTCGAAAAAACCTTCAACAATATTATAATAATATAGGTACCTAAAAGAAAAAAATACAAGATGATAAAGATGATGTTTATGGTAGTTTTCTTTCAGGTGTCGTTTAAAGAGTAAAATACAATTTTTAGAGTTTTAACTGAATCTTAATCATATTAATATATTATATTATTTATTGACACGAGGATCCTTTTGAGGATCCTTTTAATGGATCGAATCGTGCATAATTTTTCGTACTATAAAATGGTGTTGTGACTTGAATCTAGATTTTTTTTGAGTCTTGCCCGTTAAAGGTTTAAACGGAACAATTCACCCAACACACTTGGCTATCATCCAGCAATCCCGTAACTTGGTAAACGTAATTGAAAACCATTTTTGGCACGTGACACCTTCCAACTGATTTACGTTTCACTCTCCCGGGTGTGGTTTGGCAAAACCCGAGCCATGAACATTGAACCGATATGGCAGAGCTTTGTCAGGTTGTCATAGATTAAGAGCCTGTTCACACTAGCGATTCACTTGGGCGATTTCTACAGGCTGTTCCACGAGCCACTGAAATCCTTAAACGGGGTGATTTGGTAGGTTAAACTGAATAACTTTTACTATTGAGCTAACCCAGAAATCTCAAAAAAAAATTGCCTTTTTCATATAAAATGTCGTGATCAATCGGTCAAAATGTATGAAAAAGACATTTTTTTTTTAGATTTCGTGATTGGTCCCATATTAAAAGTTGTTCAGTATAGCCTACTAAATCACCCCGTTCAAGGTTTTCAGTGGCTCGTGGAACACCCTGTATATAAAATTGCACGTGGCGAACTCGCGGCGATATCGCCGCGTGCAACTTTTGTATAGAAATCGCTTTTAAATCGCCCAAGTGAATCGCTAGTATGAACAGGCCCTAACAGCACCCCTACCGCGAACTTCGATATCTGCAAATTTCGAGGATTTGTCTCTCTCACTTTAATGACGCCTTCGTTGGAGTGACAGAGAAAAATTCTCGTTTACGAATTTCGATTTCCGCAGTAGTAGGCCAGATTTCTTGCGAATGATACGCCTGGCGTATCATCTAATGTTCTTCGACATGGTATACGTATGACACGTCGTGTCATGAAAAAATAGTTTTTCTAAAACGAGTGACGCATTGCACTGGTTATGATAATCTAGTGCAGATTGCACTGCATGGACTCAGAAATCAGTTTAGAAGTCAATTTGATCGCGTAAAATAACTATCTTTTTATAAAATAACTAGTTTTTACGCTAACGTGGCCATTTACATTATCAGTATGACTTAAGACGGGATATTTACCATGTACAGGATAGTTAGGGTGCGGCTCCACTGACGCGGAGCGGAGCGGAGCGGAGCGGAGCTGTGGGAGCTCGGCCAATGAGATCGCATCACAGTGTTTCGAATCCGAATTTGACTTATACACATACATATATTAAATTTCCCGTTTTATGACATCATGATCATCATCATCTTATCAGCCGAAAGACGTCCACTGCTGAACCTATGTTCAGCAGTGGACATTGTGGTCATTGTGGCAATCTTTGGGGGAGGCCTATGCCACCCCCAAAGATTGCCACAATGACCGGTCCTGCGCCACCCGCATCCAGCGGACTCCTGCGACCTTCACCAGGTCATCAGTCCACCTTGTGGGGAGCCTACCCACGCTACGCCTTCCGGTACGTGGCCGCCACTCAAGAACCTTCCCGCCCCAACGGCCATCGGTTCTACGCGCAATGTGCCCCGCCCACTGCCACTTCAGTTTAGCGATTCGGAGAGCTATTTCGGTTACTTTGGTTCTGCTGCGGATATAAAAAATAAAAATAAACCCTCTCCATTGCCCTTTGGGTGACTTTGAGCCTTCTTATGAGGCATTGTAAGCGGCCACGTTTCAGTACCGTATGTCATCACTGGCAACACACACTGATTAAAGACTTTCGTCTTCAAACACTGGAGAATATTGGACGAAAATATGATTGTGTCGTAGCTTCCCGAACGCTGCCCAACCGACATATAACCTAATAATTACCTTACTATTACACTTGCTTCAGAAATGTTCGTATTTCGGTACCACAGGGACATAAATAAGGTTAATTTGATCACGTATGTGTGTCATTGTCATTGGCAAAATAGTAACATTTTTTGATCACATACGTTGTGTCGCTGGAGCCGAACACGATATTATCCAAAGCTTGACGATCCAATTAGGTACTTAAAAAAATGTGTTGTGGGTATAATACTAACTTGAGGTTACTCGGCGCTCTCAAATATCTGGACACGCCTCTATCGTTATGGCAATAAAGGCGTGTTCAGATATTTTTGAACGCTCCGGACGCTATGATATATGTGATGGCGACTGGACAATAAATGTCGCCGATTACGTTATTAGTTGTATCAAATAGTTGTAAACCGGGGGCCTTACTGGAATCAATAGTACATTACATCAGAGGCCGGGAAAATGATGATTTCCGACCAAGTTGGTATATACGTATAGGTAACGAGGCCGGGAATCCGTTCTCACGCCGAGGCATGTACCTATACTACTTTTCTCAAACATACAAAAAAAAAATGACAATGTAATGACTGTCGAAATTTTAATAAAGTTACTTTGCTGGCCTAGGCCTGAAAAGTGTTATGAAATTTCATTTCTAATCCAGTGAGTTACTGCGCCCAAAAAGCGATACTTCCGAGTCTATTTTAAGAAACGTAAAGACAATAATTCATTGCATGTTTGAGAAAAGGAATTTTAATCAACATTCATCATTATGCAATTTAAATTATTTATTCAAATCGTAACGACTTACCACACTGCTGTCTTGCAACAACTAATCTACAAATAAACTTTATAAGATTCAAAGTCCTTTGACTAATAACCAGCTTCTCGGCTAAAACCTTTTAATGTAACGTACAACACGCCTTTTATCTCCAACGTTTGTTTATAATTTTACGCTGTCGTAAACTTTACTGTAACCGACGCACTCGCACAGATAACAAAATAAATAAAAAGAGAAACAAAACACTATTTCTGTCGTTATGACCGTTACAGTGTCAAGGTCGAACTTTTAAATATAACTCGCACGGGATTCGGACATAGAAAAAATAGGCCGAGTGCGAGTTGGATTCGCGTACGTAGGGTTCCGTATTAATACCAATTAATTGATTTAAACTTTCACGATTATCACTCATAATTTAAAGACAAACGGGTCTTAATCGTGTAAACTTACGTTTAATTATATCTTGACGTTTCGGACATGACGTTACACCCGTGGTCGTAGGCAAACTGGCGAGAGAATGTATCAACACCTTCAAGTTGCGCGGGTTTTTCGAACTACCCGCACTTGATCTTGATTATTCACTTCTTGGCTAGGGTTGTGGCTAGGCCTACACACAACACTCACAACATCCAATGGCTTTAAAATGGATGTTTCACCACGCTTTACCAATACCAATTTATCATAAAATGACAAAAAACGAGCAAAAAAACACGTTGGTGTATAAGAGCCGCCTTAACCCTTAAATTGTACCCCACAAAATGTGGGTCGAGAGAGACATTGTTGTTATAGCAGCAACAGATATAGCAGCATCGTCTCACGGTACGGCTGGTGACAGATGAACAGACAAAGGAGCCTAAAGGCCCGGCCACGACATTGGTCTAAGGCGACCAGCGGCGAGCGAATCCATGAGTTGGAGCGCGATGCCGATATGGGTACTATACTTCCTCTCGCACGTATGGTTTTCCGCCAAGCCGGTCGCCTTAGACCAATATCGTGGTTACGGCATTCAGGGGCGTAGCTACTGCCGTATTTGCTGTATCAATTATACGGGGCCCCCGGGCCACGGGGGCCCCCAAAGTGTGTAAGGAAAAATAATAATAACTTTCTAATTTATATTACCTCCATATAAGGGCCTCCAAAAATTTTTTATACGGGGCCCGACAAGGCACGCTACGCCACTGACGGCATTAGAAATAAAGTCCCGTTTTACCCTTTGGGTACGGAACCCTGAAAATGACTATCCAGAAATAGATAAAGTTGACTGCTAATAGTATATAAATAACACCTTTAATTTGATAATTTAATTAGTCAATGCCACCGAGGAAGCTAAGTACTAGGCTTTTAGTCGTGTATTTTTAGTGAAGAAAATGGTTAGAAATAGCACGCGCCTTGCTATTTGGAACCAATTACTTTACACTTAAAATAGCCATCAGTCGTCGACGATTTCTGAGAAAATTAATCAGATTTAATAGGAAGTCCCCTTGATAATGATTCCAAGGAAACTTATAATGATATAAGGTATAAGGTTACCCGAGGGAATGTACTTAGCTAATAATTACAATTTATTTTAATCTGTTAGTATGAGCCAACTTTTGGAGCATAACACATTATTATTTTGATTAAGGTATTAACAGCAAAATACAATTACTTTGCTTAGTTAAGTAGGTACATCATTAAGAAATATCAGTGGTCAGATTTATTTATTATTTAAGTAATATTTTTGAGTTTACTTTCAAATCTTGCTAAAGTAATAATAATGTTTTTTTGTAAACCCAGTTTAAGATAAATTTCAAAGACTTTTGTGTCTTATGTCATTTATATGATTTTTGTGGAATAACATTTTTTTTCTTCATATTTTTTGAGTTTTATTTTATAAAAGTGACACTTCTATGTATATAAATTTAAATATTATATGTCGCATTCCAGACAAATAATACCGAAGTTTACCAATGTAAGTATTTTAAATTGGTTTGTTTAAATTTTTCGCGAATTCTATTGACTTTATATCCCTATAATTTTATCGTCACTTCCAAATCCAAATCAACGTTTTAATGCAAAACTCGACTATGAGTAAATAAAGAATTTTATGGCTTGAAATCCTTAAAGACGTAATTTGGTGAGATTTCTAGACGGCCACAAAGAATCAAATAAGGAGCGAGGGAGAATTTATAGCCGGGTTATGCTAGTAAATCTAGCAAGTTTAGCACGTGGTGCTTTTTACGGGCGGGGACTACGGGTGTGAGGCTTGTTCAGGTTATTGACTTCAATTTAAATTATCGTGAGACATCATCATCAACCTATCAGTCCATTGCTGGACTAAGGCCTTGTTACCGACGCAGAAGGCTATCGGTTGCAATATATAAGTTTGGTTCGCTATTTTTAAATATAAAACATAATTTTCTTTCGTTCGACGTGTTTATTTTCAGTTTTGCATCAATGAGTGACATTGTCAATTTTTAATGGTAAAAATATTAGAAAATACTATAGCTAAAAGGTTTATCGAAATAGAGTCCGCAACAGGCCTCTCCTTATACCTATATGAATGCATTGCATTTGCCGCGTGGTGACGGCAATAAGAATACATTTGTCGCCACCCCAACTCCTCCTGCGGGTGTCGCTGTCGTAAGAGTCGACTAAGGGATTGAAGTGTCACTGACCATTATTTGATGAGCATAGGCAAGCGGGTTGGCGATCACAGTAGTGTGTCCACTATGATGACGCTGCTGCCCATCATCAATCTTCGATAAATAAATGTTCAGTGACACTTCAATCCCTTAATCGCTTCTTACGACACCCGCGGGAAGAGTTGGGGTGATGACAAATGTATTCTTACTACCGTTACCACGCGGCCATCTTGAGACATAATAGGTACCTATAAATACCGTGAGCAAATCTAACACGGGCGATAAGTTAAACCACGCACGCATAGGATTCATTAGCACAATAATCATGGATTACGAGGTTTTTTTTTAGTTACACTTAATTATGACCCCACAAACGTTTCTACATTTCCGGAGCAGCAATGTAGGTACGAACATTTGTTAATATTGATATGGCAGTTCATCTGCTTTCGAAATTAGCTAATCTCAAAAGCAGATGACATAACTCCATATCAACATCAAATTTTACTTACTTAAAATGAAGGGAAAAACATGATCTGTGCGAAATAATTCGGCGCGCAATGTAGAGCAACACACTCGAGATAAACGTAAAAGTTATCTAAATGTACTTATTATGTCCTAAGCTTACGTACGTCCTGAACATATCGGACTTAAGTACACCCTGTATAAGTAAACGGTTAAGCTCACGTGTATATCTCAATCTATATAATTGGGGCCAAATATTGCTAAAATATCTTTAATCTTTAGAGAAAACTGACGATCGTTACTGTTAATTATGATATTTCCGACTAAAATACAAAGTATTGTAGAAGTCGGAATATTAATAACGTGTAAATTATCAATTTTCTGTTAATGGTTTTGACTTAGTAGCAAACGGAATAACGTTACACATTTCAATGGAATTTTCTTTTTTAATATTCGCTTTCTTGATTGGAAATAACGACAAAATACCCGATAGCAACAGAGAAAATTGCCAAAACCGGAAAAGACTTAGGCAGTCAAAATATTATGTTGTTTCAAAAATTATTACAAGAATCGACACCAACAAATTGTAGGGAATAGTGCAATACCGCGTAACTACCAAAACAGACAGAGAGTCCAAATATCAAACAATTGATACTCAAATTGAGCCTAATTTAATTTGTTAGCTACGCGGTATTGCATTATCCCCGGCGAAATGAAAAAATATAGTTCAATATTTAAGAATCTAGCGACAATAACTTTGAGCTAACCACTTTGATCAATCATTTGGCTGCCTGCGACCACGGGTGAAACGCTATGCCCGACACGTCAGGATAATATTAAAATAAAGATCGCTAATAGTTATTTATAATACAAGGGGGCAAAGTTGTTGTTTAAATGTCGTGCCAATATTGAGACCTGAGCTAGCGAAAGATTCCAAAATTATATTATAAGATTCAAAAACTGGAATCTTGAGCATTGCGAAGGTCTCAAGGCACGAGAGTTGAACAAATTTTGGCGCCAAGTGTAATACAACTTTTTTCCCCTCACTATCGCGAGGAAATATGATTACAAATCTCATCCAAATGTAAATTAACTTAAAGAAACCACCGCCACCGCCGAGTCATCCGCAGACCACGAACCCTGTAAAGTGTTCGAAACGTCGGAATGAAGTTAAAATTAGTTAATATACGCGAGTTTATCCGTTTTCATAGTTTTATTTCTTCAAGAAACCATTTAAAACTCAATGTCGAAACGTATCGTAGAATAGAGTTACTTCTGGAACTTAAATATAGCCAATGGCTTACAAAGTCACCGATGAGAAATGACCAATTTAACATGTGAGCTCCGATTGCGCATGTTTACTACGGTCATACAGATCCACTTATACTAGGCAGGGGGCTATAGGAATTAGAGCATTAGTTTATTCACAAGTTGGTAAAAAGCGTTTTTACCCGCTCGTATTAAAGGACAAACGAGCGCTTTACGAGCTAGTGAGGGGAAAAAGAGTTTATTAATATGCAACACATCCATTTTTTTGAATTCCATACCTTGTTTTTTAATTTTGGGTTACTATTTAGTAGATATCATAATTTTGTTGCAGTTCGCAGAACACTTAATATATCATTATCAAATTTAATTACTTGAATACTTAAAGTTTCCGAGTAAATCGGTTGTAACAGAGAGTTCCTTTACGAATATACTTCGGGAAATATTATTTGACCGACTCTTATCTTACTTACGACCTTTTGTTTCGCATCATTAACAATAGAAAAGCGCTAGACTGCTGATTGTCTAGTAAATGTTAACGCAAAACAAAAGGTCGTAAGTAAGATAACAGTCGGTCAAATAATATTTCCCGAACTATACATTTTCAGTAAAAAGAGTTTTCTCATTAGAAATACGTTTAAATTAACCTATCAACAGCCAATGTAACAATTTAGCTTTTGTCCTTACCCATGTTGGTAAACTATTCCGAGACCTCCCAATAGAACCCTTCAGAAGGTCAATAGGCACTTAAGGTCCCGCGTTTATTTAAGGACCTCGTGCCGGATAAATACCCTTATGTGTTCCTAATAGCCGTAGTAAGCTGTTAGTAATACCGCATTATACGGAAAGTTCTTTTTGGATTGCGTTAACGTTGATTTCATTCAGATCTTATCATTTATTTGCGGGAAGTAAGGCCCTGCAAGTATGGGGCAAATGTTGCCGATTACAATTTTGTTTATCTATATATAAAATACAAGTTTTTGAGTAAGATTGTTCGATTTTTCAAAAGCAACCCGGCACAGTGATTCAAATAGGTAGGATATTTATCCTACTTATCTAAGTTTAAGATTTTTGTTTACATTTCTGTGTCGCATATATTTGCTTCGGGTTAAATGCATATCTTGGGACATTTTACACAAATCGACCTAGTCCTACGGTAAGCCCAATTAAGTCTTCAAAAGCAAACGAGCGAAAAACTGCCCTCTTTACAAAGGCAATATGACTATAATTATATAATGAGTAGAATTGGACATTGCGCGTAGAACCAATGGCCGTTAGAGAGGAAAGGTTCTCGAGTCGCGGTCACGTGCCGGAAAATGCAGCGTAGGTGGGTGTCCCCACAAGGTAGACTGATGACCTATGTCGCATGAGTCCGCTAAATACGGGTCGCACAGGACCGGTCATTGTGGCAATCTTTGGGGGAGGCCTATGTTCAGCAGTGGACGTATTTTGGCTGATGTGATCATTAAAACTACAGTTATACTTAAAAAACAGTGTACCTGTTAACGTTTAGAAATAAGCAATGTTTTTCCACTTGATTCGTTATTATAATGAGGGTAATTTATTGCGTTACAAAGTTCTATGCGACGTAAGTATTTGGCGCTTGATTCACTGTTTGTAGCAAAATTGAGTGAGAAGATCGTGAGAGTCAATATACGTAATGTAACAGCGAATTAAGCGACACCATCATGAGAGTTAATTTGATATTGCGTTTAGGTAGGGGAGACCAGGTATGAACGTAACAATTTTCAGTTTTTGATTTTTTATATTTTTTTGGTAGCAGTTGGCAAACTTTGCATCTTTATGTGCAATAGACACATATTTCATGTATCTTTTGGTACCAAAATAAACTTCATACATCGAATAGTTTTACAGAAAAATGGCTCACAGTGAAGGATGGAATTTGTTGCAATTATCCCTACCCCCAGGGCTGGTTGTAACAGTGCATAGGGATAATAGAAACAAAGTAAATAACTATAAAATAATCAATATAATTATGTGTAATTAGTATTTTTAAGTAATCAACAGTCTTACAATATCACTATCTCAAAGATAAACATTAACAATGAATGAATGTAATTAACATTAGGTATTATATGAGACGAAATTAATTTATACCTATAGGATATATGAGTGACGTGAGAGCAATCAACTTTCTGTCTTATTCTAGTTAAATGGCATATAAACAAATGCTTAGGTGTAATCCAAGGAATTAAATGCTTCCTGCATTGTCCTTATTTCTGAGTATACTACTAAGTTAATCATACAATGTACCTAATATGATAAAAAAAATGTGTTTTACTCCTCATCGACAGTGAATATTTGTTTCCAGAAACAAATTCCGCCTTGGGTAGTGCCACTGAACTTTCAAGTAAAGCTTTCCTTTACTTTACATATCTATAAAAAGTGATGTGAGCCAGTTGGTACGTCTTTGCTGCGTCCCTGTAGGGCATTTTAAAAAAGGATCACCTCAACTGCAGCTAAAGCTATAATTTCTATTTTGTCTGTTGTTATTTTGTGTATATTAGAAATTCTGCAACAAAAAGGCACTATTAAGTATATGAGTTATTTAATAAACGCTAGCACATAGATGTACCAATGAGCCTCCAATTTGGAAATCGGGATAAAAGTAACAAGTTGTTTCATTCATCCCTGGGTATCGAATTTCCAGAATCCCACAAACACGTAGCAAAAAAACGTAAAAAGCATTATTAAAACATTGATTTGCAACCCTCAAACTGTAAATGATTAGTGACTTTACAACACTCATGCAAAACGCAAGCTATAGCGTTTACCATGAAACATCTAGCTAAGATTGAAAAAATCGTTAAAAACTTACTTTTGACGCATTTTTCTGGGACCATAGCACTACACGCATAACCTGCCGTCACAGCACCGTGGGTGTAACTGAGGTTAGGGGGGAATCGAAATGGCATCTAATGCCCTGAAGGACGTTCGGATAGATGTCGTAGAAAATTTTTAAATGAATTTGTTACGTTCATCCCGCGTTACTTTTATACCTGGTCTCCCCTACGTCACGTTTATCTGATAATAGTACATTGTGCATCAAGGGAGGTAAGTACGGAAACAGTAACGAGAGCGTTTATGACTCTAGTTAGTATTCCGCTTACCGACCCTGATGCATACAAAGTTTTTCATCACACTTGCCGACAAAAAATAAGTTTTAAAACATAATGTTATTAAATGACGTACTGACATTTCTTTTAAGTACTCCCCAGGGAATTTTTCTATTACTTCCGCTACGCACGCAAGCAATGGCGCGCTTAGAAAGCAAGTGTGATGAAAAAGAGATTAACCCAGTGAAGATTTGTTTTTGTTTTAACAGCCTATGAATTTACGGAACCTTATATCGTACGTGACTCCACATACAACCGCTTTCCTAACCTAAATTCAATTTTGTGTCACGAATATAAAACCTAAACACGTTTTTCATTCACAAACTCTCGACAACTTGTTTCTTAAGTCTTGAACAGTTAAAAACAATATAAAGTTCATATTTTTGGCATCTCTCTTGCCGGGTCTTAAGAATTTTTCCTCATTTTAAACAGATGCGTCCCTGGAATGGGACACATTTTATAATTATTATGAATGTTAGGAACAATAATAAAATTAACGAAATGGAACGCAACGAAATGTTTTCTTTATTTGTTGTTGTTTGTCTTTCTTGTCTATTTTATTTTTTTATTGAATGTGGATGAACTCAACCGCATAAAGTAGAAGACATCAGATTGGCCCATATTTAATTTACTTATCTTATTCGATAACATTCATACTAACGGAAGACCAGCGCTGGCTCTGCTGGCAAAATGCAAATTTTAGGTCATTTCGGGACAAAAATTCGTGTTTACTGTTTTGTTTTGTTTGTACTGTGTTCTTGTCTCGAATAAACGTTTTTGGGTCATTTGCAGAAAAAGTGTACCTTTCAATTTTTTTTGCGATCATGGACTGTAATACATCATTTTACTCGGCATCGTGCATACTTTTCAGTTATGAAACAAAAAACTACTACTACTAAATGTATGAAACAAAATGTAACGGAACTGTTAAAAAAAATCTCAAATTACTTACAGAATTTTTCATACCTTTAGTATGGGAGTAACTAAACTGAGAAATGTCAATTTACATACTTATTTTCGTGACATTAAAAGGTACACTTTTTCTGCTAATGACCCTTTTTCTTTCTTTCTAACTACTAAATATGGGCCGATATCATCATCATCATCATCATCATCATCATCATCAGCCTATCGCAGTCCACTGCTGGACATAGGCCTCCCCAATTTCACGCCACCGTTCTCGATCTTCGGCTGCTCGCATCCAGCTCCTGCCAGCCATCCTGCGCAAATCGTCGCTCCACCTTGCCTGAGGGCGTCCTACACTATATAAGGGCCGATATAAGGGATGTTATTACACGTAGAAATAATAAATTTATCTCACGATCTCGCTCCATCGCATAGCTGTGTCCCTTTGGCCTACATTGAGCTAATGTGTACTGGAGCGTTGATATACTGCCGTCTCGATTTTCTTTGTTGCTGTTGCACAAAGCTCAGAAACAAATGCTTTGAGCTGAAACAAACGAACTACTAAGTTTAGGACATTAATTAAGTAGGTTAGTCGAGTTACGAGTAATGCCTTGTTTTATACGAACATTTCAACCCTTAAACAGGCCTGGCGATTTTTTCACTTTCGTATCCTGATTTCGGTAGATAATAGCGTCAATAAATAAAAATCATTCATTGGTCAAAACAAATCATTGAATCTATAAGGGTTCCGTTTTTGCCATTTCGGCTACGGAACCCTAAAAACTAATTTCTTGTTTTTTTTTTAGAAACATTATTTCCAAAAAAAAACCCGGTGGTCAATATACGCCCTGTGCTCGTCACCAGGAGGCCCACGTGTTCCGTATGTGGCCACTGCCCCGCAAGCGATACAATGAAGTTTTAAGGGGTAGTTGTTATGTTTACATGTAATTATGGACACAATAAGACCACAATAAAGGTCTCTGCCCACTAGACCGTAGCATACCATGACCGTAGCATGAACGTATCAGACAAAAAAATATTCTTTGTATGGAAAAGTATGAGACTATGCCCACTAGGACGTTCCGTCGCCGGCCAACACCGTCGCGTGCCATGCACGGACCGGCAAGAATTGTCGGCGAGAATATTTTGCCGGCCCCGACACGCTACGTGCATGGCACGCTACGTTGCCGGTACGGTGTGTGCAGGCGGCGAAACGGTGATCATACGGGTTCTATTTACATTTTTGTATTGTCTGAAAAATGTGTCCCCCCCCCCTCTATTTTTAAACTACGCGATATAAAATTCTAAAAAAAATATATGTTATGCACATTAATAAACTATATCAACGATTTTTTGTTTGATTAAATGATCTCCTATAGTTTTTGAGGTAGGTTGATTTAACTATATTTTTTTAATAATAAATTGATGATGGTACGGAACCCTTCGCGCGCGAGTCCGACTCGCAATTGGCCGGTTTTTTTTAACCATACTTTTGATGTGGCTTCCTAAAATAAATTTTATTGATTTTAAATTTTTATTACAATATGTACACAAAATCAATATACATTTTTTTTCGAAAAACCTATGCTCTTTAGCAGTTGCTCCATTGTTATTTAAAATGAATTATTGTTCCAAAACTAATAGAAGATGTAAAAATAATCAAACAAAACAAATACTTGACGTAGTCACATTGACAATCATGACAAGAACATATGTACTCTCATAAATCTATAAACAATATTATATTTACCAATTCCAAGAAGTTAAAGTTTAATATCATAGATGACATGTCTAGATTACTAGACATTGATAAGTGCAATTTAATACTATAATAATATTAATGATAAGTAAATAAACACATTCTGCCATATAAATGTATAAGTAGCATAACTGACGATTCGAAAGTAAGCCTACTCAATAAATAATTTTTGATTTTGACTTGACTCAGTAACAACTCTAGTACTACAATGAATTTCGATCGCAGTTTACGATGTCTGCTCAGAAAAATAGGTGTAGAAATAAACTCCTAGGAAGATACTAGCAGAGCGATAGTAGTCTAAAGAGCGCGAAAACAATTAAAAACTGATAAAACTGTGACAATGGAACGATAACGACGGATATGAATCGCTCATACTACGGGGATGATACGTAGTTGCGACGCGGATGATACGTGATTGCGACGAGGATGCAACGGTTACTAAACGGGCTTAGCACGGATATGAAACGATGTACACACGTTATAGTGGGCATAGTAGTCCGTGTCGTCTCACATTCCGTGTCTGATACGTTCATGCTACGGTCATGGTATGCTACGGTCTAGTGGGCAGAGACCTTAAAAGTAAGAAAAAAGGATATTTATTTTTATATTCAAACACCATTTAGCAAAATCCGCTTCAAAACTAACTTATAATTATATACGTACAGTAAGTCTTGAGATGTTTAGTGGGTGGACCTACATAGTGTACAGTATTGAACTTACCCTTAAATTTCACATAAATGCCCAGCCGGGCAGTGGTCACATACAAACCACTTGTACCAAACCGAAACGGGCAGAGGTCATATAGGGCCCACAAACTTTAAGAGTAAAAATTTTAAGTAAAAAATTATTACTGTGACCATTTATGACATACTACATTTATATTACCTTATATACTACCAAAATAAATCAACACATAGCACTTACCGTAATTTTTTTCGACACAATAATAGTATTTATCTGGAGCAACACACAAAATCTGCCACTTTTTCGGTTTTTGAATTTGACAACTAAAACGTCAAAGAAATTTGTTCTGACACATCGATTTTGAGTGCGTTCAGAAATCTGTCAGTTTATAGACTATACGTCAATGACATTTACTGGCCGCTGTCAGAAAAAAATATTTTGCTAAGTGGTCGCTATGAGATCACAACCTGGTTAAGGGTTAAAGCTTGAACTTACACTAATTTAAAGTAGTATTTAAAGTTGTTAGATAAACTTGTTTAATTGATGGTGGTTTTTTATTTTCTATCTAAAATCTTATGAATGCGTCTCCATATGTAGTGTTTTATATCTGTATTTGTATTAATGTACGTGCATAGATATTTATATCTATATATATAATATATATTAGTGTAGGTATATAGTATTATCTATGTAATAGTGTATTTAGTATTGAATCAGTTGTTATTTTATTCATTGTTTACTTATTAGCTTTTCGTGCACCATGTAACATCCTCCATGGGCTAAAAGCTTCATTACTGAAAATGTGAAAACTATGAAGCTCCAATAAAGCTCTGTAATAGGGAAATCTAAAGTTTAGGGAAAAGTATAAAATAAACAAGGTATAGAGAGGAAAAAGAAAATATTTATTAAATTAAAATTTCTTATTAGTTTTACAATTAAATCTAAGGACTCTACAAGCTCTGTATCTCATTTGGTCTGGTTAGGACTTCATGAGATACACCGTCATGATTGCTAGGGCCAAATATCTAAGTCAGGAAAACATGACGGTACAAAAACCTGACGCCAAAGGTTAACCTGCACACACACACAAAAATAGAAATTAATATAATAAAATATTGATAATAGCATGATCATCTAGTGGTAAATTGGACAACATTATGATAAGTAATAACCCAAATCCTCTGAGGTACGAGAAATGTTACAAAGTCCATGTCCGAAATATGTTCCAACAACCACAATAATATCAAAGCCATTTGAATATTCTACACAAGAAATTAAATGTAAAGTAATTAGAAAGCTTGATAAGAATTCATAAACTAAAGACAATATGACAAATATTTAAATATTATAGAACACGCTAAAATTGTTATATCTATCCTGAAATCTGCAGTGAATACTAGCTAGATGAAAGTAATATTTTAAATGTCAACTATTGTCTCTACAAAGCTTAGATAACGTATATAAAATGATCCAGATAAGTAAAAGAGATTACTATTTTAGACTCGTATATGATACCCCATATATGTCAAGTGTAGATTTAGAATGTAACTGTAGAATATTAAGTTACGATTATGGAGAGTAGTTTAAAAGAGATAAATTAATAAAGTTGTAAAAATTGGATTTAAAGTTTATGAATAACCTTATGATAAACGCTTAAAACTAACTTATCAACTATAAACCACGCTTAGTCTTACATTTCTAATACAGTGTTATTCTCGATTATTGTAAGAATAAAATAGCTGCCTATGATCAGCTATAAACCGCTCGTATAATATATAAACCAAACGCACACGTCATTATGTTGGCCAATGTCTGAACGAGGGTCTCAGCGTGGACCGATTCTATACAATCCAGATAGGGTATTTAGAGTTGCAAACCGATGCAAAACCCTCGAGTATAACAATGGACTTGTATAGAATATCCGAACGCTAGGAATAGATCCGAAGATACAAATTCAGAGACTTGAGTATATGAATATGACAATATGCCTCTCAAGACGTTAATGTGTAATATATATGTAAGCCGTATGATTAGATAAGTCCCATAGCGTTATGAGACAACCACTTTTATGTAATAGTATTCTATAAGAATACTCAGAAATATTATGTTTGATATAACATTATTATGTCTTCAGCAAACCGAGGCAAAGCTGAAGTGAACGCAGAAATAGTGATGAATCAGTACCTTAATACTAAACCACTTAAAACTAACTTATAACTAAATGACGCTTATGTTTTATACTGTGTTGATGAACACACACATGACAATGGTAATGCCTGAACGAGAGTCTCAGCGTGGACCGATTCTATACTATCCATATTGGGTATTTAGTGTTGCAAACCGATGCAAAACCCTCAGGTAAGTCAACAGACTAGCATTGAGAATATCCAAACGCTAGGAATAGATCCGAAGATACAAATTCCGAGACTAAAATAAGAATGTGATAATTTTGTAATAATAACACTCTTTTCTAGAAGAGTCACATAATAATCTGGAGTCAATGTGGGCATGACAATGACGATGATAATGGAATCAGTTAGTTGAGATAGCAAGAATACGTATATAATATATTGATAGGTGTATCTTTTGAACACTTAATACAAGCACCGGATTATTGTTCAATAAGAATTATACTTGTTTGCATGGCTACAAAGGTACCCCTTGTATATATTACCTCTTTGACATATAGAGAAAGCAATTCAGAAACCGTAGTATTACATATGAAAGATACAAGTTTGACCATAGTACTGGGAATTGCACATCAATGCACAGTATTATTCAAGCTCCATGGTAGCAAGCCCAGCCCGAAAGCATGAGACAACTTAGTCAATAGTCTGTAAGATCGTTGAGCTTCGCACTTGCAGCCTCGCCCATATAGTATAAAAATTAGATTGTATGTAAATATATAATTGGGGTCTTTAACCACAAATGTTAGCAAACAAGGGTACAGATGTCTTATCGTATGCTATTTGGACGTCTTGCCAGAATAGTTCTAGCCAAGCGGTCCATTTCGCGAGTGTAAATAAATTACAAGCCCAAGCAATTCACCCTTTTCAAGGATCATGCGAGGGCATCGATCAAAGACGAAGTTCTACCATGAAACTCGTGGTCCCCTAACAAATTAGGTGATTTATAAGAACCTCGATTCCGGACGTAAGCAGAGTTTAACTAAATTTAATATTAATATTTCCATAATAGTTACTAGAACCACATCTCTCAACTAAACGAATCACATTATCAAAGATACGTAAGCCCGATTCCATTAATTACAACTTTATTGTTAAACGCGGTCAATTCCAATTCAAAATAATAATTTTAGCATTTTAATCAATTCTGTGAATTTATACGTTCCGTTATATGATGTAAGTAGCTCAAATTATGCTTTAATCGATAGTAGGGTAATATATACTTAAATGTTTAGAATAAGTTTAAAATATTAAAATCTGGATCATTTTATAGGAGTCTCAAATCCATAACGCACACGTGATATACAGTTTATAATCATTGTAATGAATCACGCATTCATAGTTTCTAATATACTATTGATGGATCAACTATTTCTACTTAGTGACTTCAATTACTGCGTGATTCATTAGCAAAGAGCCGCGTCTAGATAAATCAAGTAAGTGGATGCACTGATCATAGCCCAATATTTATGACATTAAATATAAGATATTAAATAGCAGTGCGTTGTCAATCTAGAACTTGTAAACAGCAATATAATGATGTATTATATTAGATTCTCAATCACGATTGACAACTAAAATATCAACTGCAACTTATATGTCGTACGGTAGATGTTAAATCTGTAATACCCTTAATTCTAAATGAAACGTATATCCGCTCGAATGGACGATAATAATGTATGGAATAACAGTGTAGACCCAACACGTAGCACGCGAGCAGTGACGCCGAGATGCAGACGCTGTATATGGCACCCTTATGAATGGAGTAGCAGGGCCGACCCAACACGAAGCACGCGTGTAGCGGTGTCGTGATGTCGTCTGTACATGGCGCCCTCTCTCTCGTACGCACGAAACACCGGAAAGTAGAAAAGATCATGTTTATAAGAGGTATTCATAAGAAGTTAATAATTTTGATTACGGATTATAATTGAACGGAATAATAGAAGAATACTAAAAGAGTAATTCAAATACTAAAACTAATCAAGCAATTATTGCCCATGAATTATTCTGTTTAATCGATAATTATTCCAATAAAGTATAAACTCTAAATAATTAACCAATAAATCATCAAATAGTGGTATTCAATTAAAATAGATCCTAGCCCGCTCTCCATAACATTAATATAATATATTTAACACGCTCAGTGCGGAACAGGTCATATGTGACCTGTACAAGTATGGTTAATTACGATTTAACTTAATTGCCGCAGCGAAGGTGTTAAGTTTAGAATTATTTTTCAATATGGCACACACTTAATTTGGAGGGTAGATTTTCCTATCTATTAAATAAACCAGAAGCAACACACCAGTTCAACGGAGTCCTGTCAAGACAAAATGGCTGACGCCCTTAAGCATCACTTGCGACCGACGAAGTATTAGATGCTGATGTAACTGCAGGTACTAAGCAGTTCCCGTAGTGTCGACTCCGCATTTCCACACCCTTCATCCCTGGATGATATGGCCTCTCGCCGATGGACATGAACCGGAAATGAGAAATATTTATTTAGTTACCTACCAACATTTATACACTGTACAATATGATGAGAGCTATAATCTAATACGGAAAGCAGCCATCCTAACATCTTCGCTGCGGCAATTACCTTAGCTCCCAACTAACCATACTTTGTAAGGGATCGAAAGACCCCCAACCCCCAACCGCAGTGAACGTATTAAATAGTGTGCTAATATAATACCACAAGCTCACAGCGGAGTAGAATGGCACTGAATTCAAACCAAATTTAAGGGAAACACTATATCTAATAATCAAATATTAATGAATCAAAGTATTTATAAAACACCATTATAAAACAGTTTATTTAATTATTCACTTTGTAGGTATCATATTTTAACACTGATGCAATAGGCTTAACTCGTAACTAACCACACCTTGTAAGGGTCGAAAGACCCCTACCGCATTGAACGTGTTAACACGTGGCGCATCTATACAACCTACATGAACCAATGCTGCGCGCTCCACTGGTCTACTACTGTCGACCAAAGAATACGGCAACCTAATAATTAGTACAGAAAATATTTAGATAAACATGTTACGTTATTAAAATGTCACTCGATTATCTTCGTATTGCCGTTACGCTGAACATTATAAAGCAAGTTAAGTAAATTAAATCAACCGGACACACGCACGACCACAAGCAATGATTTATCATTATATTCATGTCATAGATTGCAATTTAAGATCCAATCTGCATGAAAACCATCCAGACACGGGCCCTGTATCCAGACACCCCCACACAAGCCGGACCCCAACTACAAGCTAAAACTAATTCATTAAATGAATGTTAAATAACTTACGTTCGCCCTTGTGTCGATTTGCCGTAAACTTATAGTAGTCACTAATCAACCGGTACGATTCGTTACCACTTAGTAATTCTATAAAGCATTGTCGAAAGTATGTCGGAAACTATTCAATATTTAGACTATGAATACACACGATTAGCACAATTGAACACGCATAACAGAAACTAGATATTTGGGCACGCTCATCTGCAAAGAACAACGTATCCATTTAATTTTCAACAGAATCTGAATCTACCCACTTTCTAACATATCGCTGGAGTCCCGTATGATTCGATGCACCTATTATTCTACAAATCACAAAGCAATTCCTATAAATATAAAGTATGCCAGAGGCGACGTACCATATCCATGTGGTGCATCCTTTGTGCGCCCAAATGCCGGGTGGTACCGCATTCCTATCTTCGAATCACGCCCAGGAATGGTGTTACTCGCCCTATGCCTCCGCTGCCGTAAAGCCTGCCTGCTATATCTGTGAACAATTCTAAACACGATATGCCTTACGAACTAAACTCACTGACTTCCTTACGACTCGACGCTCTGCCGACGAAAAGCCTCGAATCCCTGTTACACTCCCTTAAGTCAGATTCTCTCAACTCCCATTCTCAATCCCTCAAATGTTCGTTCATTCGACGTCTTTGAATCACCTCATACTGGACATCTTTTACCATTGGCTAACTAAAACTAGCTCGAATATGATTGGTTGAAATTCTACCCGCTCTGTTTAATTCCATAGTATCCTGAATGAAAACACTGACGTACAATTGTAAGTCACGTGGTACGCGACGACGTCATGATATTTTAAATCGAACGCCTACAAAAGAATTAAGGCAAAGAATTATCTTCAATTGATGTCGATACGTTACAACCACTCAGAGTTTCTCTGTTTTGCCTGATGGTTGACTTGTAGAGAATGCTTCATAGCATTAAGTCCGCAGTTTGTATGATTTTTATTTTGTGCAATAAAGATTAAATAAATAAATGTTAAGAGTGAATAAAAAAAGCTACTACCTACACGTACAGTCATCATTAGATATATCAGAGCGGCCACGGTGCTCATAAACATCTGCAAATGTCTTTTTTTTTATGTTGGCACAACAAATTGGCTCCACTCCACCTGATCGTAAGTGAAAAGTAGAGCCCAAATCGCGGCGGCAACGAAAAGGAGACAATCAGTAACCTGTTACTTGCCACCGCCTTGCTTGGGCACAAATAATAATTTATATTATCTAATTAACTATTTATTATACATTAATTATTACATATCAGTTATACTAACTAGTAATTCTCAATAGCTATGACCAATTTGATTTCTGTTTAGAAATTCGTTAACAGAGTAAAAACATTCCTTAAGCAACCATTGAATAAGTTTACTTTTAAATTCACTTAATGGCAAGTTCTTCAGACAATTCGGAAGAGCATTGAACAATCTAATCGCCATAGACAACTATTCATGAAAAGTTTGGATTTTATTTTGGGCAAGCATAGGTTATCAGGGTAGCGGGTATTAAAATTCCATACATCACTCATTTTTTCGTTCTCCTTTCCTTTCCAAGTCATGGGACGGCTAATTTTTACGTATCGAGTAAAACCCAACGTAACCGATACTTGAAAGCTCATGGTACGGCTACAGTTTACAAATTGTCCAATCCATCTGCGTTTGGACCTGAATGGGCTTAGCCAAACTTAATTTGGGCATAACCGCCGTAAGAGCCACGGAAGCAGTTTGTTTTAATTGAAAACAATTATTCGAATGAATGCTCGTTTGGGTTTGTAATTTGGTCGTTTAAATCTGTTAGTGTAATGGGGATTTTGTTTGTTCCTGCAGGAAGGACATTTTTGTGTAAAACGGTTTGAGTTTATAAAGGTGGGGGATAGCGGTAACACACTGGGAGGGAGGGGTTTTTTAGAAAAACTTCGAAATATCTAAATTTTTTTAAATGTTTTACATTTTTTATGTAGTTTTCAAATTTTTTTCTAAATAATAAATAAATATCTTGGGACGTCTTACACAAATCGACTCAGTCCCACGGTAAGCTCAATTAAGGCTTGTGATGTGACCAAGCGACGATATATATAATAGATAGATACATATAGATACTTAAATACATAGACAGCCATGACCAAGGAACAAATATTTGTGATAAATAAATACACAAATAATACCCTCGCCGGGATTTGAACCCGGAACCTCCAGTTTCGTAGGCAGGGTCACTAGCAACTAGGCTATGGAGGCTGAATTATTAACAAAGTATTTTTAAATTACTCCATTAACAAAAAAATCGACGGCCCCTACGTAAGTTGTCGTAACTTGAAATTTGGGTTTTTCTTTTTATTTCATAAAACATTATATCTTTTAGCAATGTTTCCGTTCCACGAAGAAAAAATTTGAAAAACCTATTACAAATAGGTTTTTGACACCCGAAAACTATCGTAACTTAAAAAAAGCACCGTCGTATACTGTAGTAAGTGTACTTACGACAGTTAATACGGGGCGGCCACCCGCGCTCGCGCAGCGTAAGTGCCAGTTACGATCTTATACGCGGTGGGGCAGAGGTTTTTCAAGAGCGATAATTTTTTACCAAAACCTAACAACTAGGTGAGACAAAAATAGATAAACGATACATTTTATTCGATAAAAATAAGACACTACATCGGAAACAAACTCAAAGTAACTGCGAGACCAAAATTAATTTTTGTAACGGCCGTTGGAGTTAAATAAAATGTAGTCTGAGATAAAATAAAAGACGCTTCAGAAATAAAAATGATTTAAAACCACTAAGCAAAGTTAGCAATCTATTCGAGTTCACTCAGAAATCAGGTGTGATTTTATTAGTATGGATGCTGACAAATTTTTAATAATACCGGTGAATACTGTAGTATGTTATCACTTACCACAACTTACTTCGGAGTTGAAGATCGGTATTTTGTCTTAAGTTTAACATACTACTATTTACGTTGGATTTTATTTATTTTTTTGTGTTGTATGTGTACTTGAGACATTTTTCGTCGGAAATTGTTTTTAGATTTCTATTGTAAGTGATATTTAAGACAGTATGCGCCGGATCAAATACAGAGCTACTACAATTTACAATTATAATGTCGGCGTATTTCAATAATTTCTGCTCATTATACAGGTTCGCCGCTTCTTTTTGAACCAAACGATAAATAAATGCATAAGTCATTGTAATAAAACGCCATTTTTGTGACAGTGACGATGACAAAACAATTATATCACTTACATTACGAGTATTAAATACTGCAGCAGTTGGTGCAGTATTTAATACTCGTAATTCATGAGTATTGGTCATTTATGAGTATTTAGTCATCATTCATCAGTGAAATCATCATCTGTAGTTCGAAGATTTGACTGCTGACTGAATGAAACCGCCAACAGCTGCAGTATCTAATCATGAAAGCGATACGACTGTTCTTTAAGATTATAATTACGTTGAAAAACACTTGATATCGATCTCATAATATTATGTAGTTGAAGCTGAATGCATTTTTGCTAACTGATTTTTTATTATGTCTTTGTACTGTGAGAGAAGTCATTAATCTGCCATGTCTATAATTATAATTTCAAAACTAAGTTCCTAATGCTGAATGATAGACTGTTTTTGTGTACTAACTAAATGCACAAAATTATAATAAAACGGCTAAACTCATGTATATTCGGTAAATATAAAAAGTGGGTAATAAACTGATGAGGATCAAGCGGCTCGCTGAGCCCGTTGAGATAAACGTGTTGAGGGTGGTCTTGCACCGGCACTGATGTCATGTCCGACTGCGGGTTTATGTCATCGAACACTTCGTAACAGATGGTAAGCACACGAAATCACTGTGTGCACAAAACCATCATTATTAGCTCGGAGATTACCGGTTTCTATGCCGTTGGCTCAGTTCAGCTCCCATCCCGATTAAAATTACTCTTAATCGCTCTGTATATCTTCCGTGGCAGGTAGCATCTTTACGGTACCAGCATCCTCGCTTTATCAAAGCGTTTAGAAAATGCAATGTGCCTGTATCGTATGCATCCACCACAGCCGAGTTATCTATCTCCCTGTCCTTGACACTCCGAATGTGCTCCGAGTCTTGTAGACCCATTACGTCGATCCTTACCAAAATCGTACGGTGTCTCATGAACACCCGAACTGCCAAGTGAATTTCCGTCCTTTGGAGATCGTAAGAAGTACTCATATTGGTATGAGGACGCAAAATGGTCTTAATGCTACACCTTCGGCGTAATGGGCGTTCAATTCCGTTTGTCACTCCTGTAATATGAGGGAAGAATGATGGTGCCCTCTCTTCTGTGTGGTGATGTCGAAACGTCCCTGAGCTCCTTGTATGCTGACTTTGTCACCAACCATATCTGTTCCTCTCCAAGCTCTCCAACGTCTCGTCTCGTCTGACATTTTGCAATATTTGTAATAGTTTAGATAACAGGAGGTATAAATAAGAGATGCCTGTGTGACCGAAATAGGCGAATGGTGTTATGTGAATAAAAGATATAAATTCATTTCACACGTATTTTGAATCACAGAACCGCGAGGACAGGTTTGCAAGATAATGGTATAAGCCAGTTAGCAGGTAGCTTTTCTATAGACTTTTTGTGACAAACGATCATTTTGACCTAGCATTAATGACCCATCAAGAAAACGAAGTGTCCCATCCACCTCTCTCTTAAATGTGAACTTTATTCTGGGATGCATCTCATTAAGATCGGTTAGTAACACATCAACAACTGTATCAGGAATTACAGCAAAAACGTCATACACATTTTGTAACCAGCATCTCGGTCTATTCGGACAACTCTTGAATGCCCGCTGCTTAAATTTATCCATGAAAATGTTGACCAGCACCAGAGCTACATTCTGAGAGAACACTTTGCTTCAATCTGCAAATAATACTTCCCTCGCCAAACGAAATAGCAACTATTCAGGAAATGTTCGATGAATTTCATGTGCACAGTCGTTACGAGCTACAACATCTTTAATTATTTTTATAGTTTCCAATACTCGCAAACAATGAAGCTACATCAAACTCAACTACATAGTCTCGTCTTCATTCAACACGACATTTTCCAAAAACTGTACAAAAACACTGTAGGTACCTGATCTATTTTTCATAATAAAACATACAAAAAAATTATTCACCTGCTTAATTTTCTCAAAATATTCCATCAGGGTTCCATAAAAATACTATTAAATTGTTTGTTAAATGGCATAATATAATAACTAACAAAAAGTTTTTATAATGTGTCCGCAAAATAATGTTGTAAATAACAGATACGACAAAACTTACACGCATAATTCCAACGTATCTTGTAGTATGTATGACTTACGATTATTGACCATTTATGACCACCTGCGTAAAGTGAAGTAAGTAATACATACCACAATTTTTAGATTCTCTTCTCCGTCATATACTGTCGTAAGTGCAATTCCGGCAAAAATATGAAATATATCAGAGAAGTAATTATATCACTATAAAGATAGTATCTTTGTTAATGTTTATGCCAATTTTCAAAGCAATCCATTGAACTATGTGACTACCGTACACATTTCAAACTTTAAAGTGCTCTCCTGTAAACTTGCCATTTTCAACTTACGACAACTTAC
>JALPQI010011094.1:0-38427 GCA_025490895.1 Thaumatotibia leucotreta | reverse complement strand
AAAGCGATTTTTAAATTTCAAAAATATAAAAAAATACCATTTCAGTTAAAGTACGTAAAGTTGGGTGATATTTTTCTTTTTCAAAGCCTCGTTTGGAGTGCTACATATCACATAGCATTTCAAAATTGTACGTAAAACATGATAGAAAAATGTCTCATTATTGTTGGCAATCTTGATCAACGGCACTTATTCGTTGACATCCTTTACCTAGAAACGTTGACAACAGGCAAAAATCAAAACTAACAGCCTTTATTGAGGACACTTTGATTTTTAAAATGAGGTGTGCCTATAACTTGGCACAGGTCGGCATCAAAGTATATTTAAGGCCATATTCTTTGACCTCTCAACGCTAGTTTTAAGAGTCATCCAGCCTCCGCTAATACCCGTGACAGTCGCCGTCAATGATGACGTGATACTGTAATACTCATAGTGAAAATATTTACAGTACTACAACTATGTGACTAGTGTGAATCGAAACGACATAGTGTAACATAATAATAATATAAGTGATTAATTTATAATCATTTTTCATAAAAAATGATGCAAACATGCTGATTTTCAAAATTTTTGATGGACTGTCCACGAAAAAAGTATATAATTATACATGATGATATTGATGATCAGGGGTCGAACTAATCATGCAGATGACGCAAAAATAACGTACCTAATTTTGCATTATAGGATAATGCTTTTATTTAAGCTTCCGTGCTGCATATTTCACAAAGTAATATAATAATCGCGAGTAAATCCATTACATTTATACAGGATAAAAGATGTATTGATTGTATTTTGTAGTTACACCCAGGGTATACTTGCTGCTATCATAAAATTAGTGAGGCCTATATTAAAGGGTGTATCATTTATTATAAATACGACTTTACTTGGCCATAATTTTTTATATTAAATGTTTATATAAAAACATACATGTGTCTAATTACTGCTTTAATAAGGTACACATTTCATCCTAGAAACTCGACGTAAACCATCTGGATTAGACACAACTAACCCAATCCAAAATCCTGATCTCCTGAGTAATAAAAAAATATTTCGGACAGGTATTTATTACAAGAAAATTTACGTTTTGCGAAAAAGACGACATCACACACAAACAAATCGTACTTTGAAAGACACGCTTTCATGTGCTTCGTAATGTCAAACATTTAGATATTGCCATAGCTCTTATATTGCCCAAAAAAATGACCTGAATTTGTGAAAGGATACTTTAAAGAGAATATGGTATGCAGCTTACGTGTATTTTGACTTTGACATCTAATATAACTGTCATGGAGCATTTTTATCTACCTGTTCTAACTATGGACCAAGCCCATGGTGTTTCATTAAGGATTTTATGTATGGCTGATTCTTATAGCTGCTTCGCTGTTCTCGCACGCATAAAAAAGTGAAGGGCATCTAAAACGTTGTGTAAAAATCCGATTCTATGTAAAACATAAAATCCACCACATTTTATTTGTGTATGCCTGATTGGGGAATCATGAAGACTCCGTTTAGATAATATACTCGGGTAGCATCTTGACCTATTGCTTCTTAAAATAGTACCATGGAGTCGCTGAAATAGTCTTACATTCAGCTGTATAGGTTTGTCCGAAATACGTTTGATAGGCAATATTTTAAGCACGATAAAGCCCCTAAAAGAAACAATTTGGAAAGTAGCCATACATTACGTACACACCATACACTCAGAACATAGACGACGATTTAGACGAATATTTTGACATCAAACTATAATGTTAGCCAATCATTGTTTAATAACGCCATTGTAATTGTTTTTTTTGTCACAGAAGCACAATCACACCCTGTATATATTTGTATGCCTCATAGGGCAAAAAGTGGAGTACTTAGCATTTATGTAACACCTGTTTGTAACACCACCCGCTTTTAGACAAATAAATATTTTGACTTTGACTTTAATAGAAACGCAAAATAATACATATTTCAAAAGTTAGACCAGGTTAAACTTGTATTTATAATAAACGATACAGTCTTTAATACTATTTGCGTCTTCTTTGGCTCTATATTTCTGATATATTGTGTTATCTCCAAAATGCATTTGAATGTTGGCTCTATGTTTAGTATGTTTTGATCACAGCACGTACATGTTTTTGTCACGTATCTCCAAAAAGGGTAAATTATAACAATATTCTTGTAAATTCGACATTCAATTGTGTATTTTAAAACATTAGTAAAAGAACGGCATTACGAGCTCCGATGCAGTGGAGTTCGTCTAGTTCGAAACAATTTTTACAAATTTTTGAATATTTTAAAAATGATCACATTATGCTAATGATAAATTGTATGAACGTTAGTCATGGTTAATGTACTACATTTCAAGAGACACAACAATCTGAAGTACGCTTTTGTTGTTTAATAAATCGATTTTAACAAACCAGCGTCTAAATTATATTTTCGTTCACCACCGTAATTCCGCGCTTATTAAGCTTGACGCAAAATTCGCAGTGCATCAGGTCCATGTCGTCTTTAATATTAATGGCGTTCTTTACATTCATTGATTATTTACAAAATTAAAAATTGTGGAATAAATGAAAAAAAATACCTCTCGTAAAATAGTTTATTTTTTATTCTGATTTATTAAGTCCAAATATTTTATACTCAAAGAAACTACTTTTTACTGAATAGTGAAGGTTTTGTCTCTAAACCTTTTCCCCCGGATGAACGGAATAATCTCGAAAAACTGTCTAACTGGACGAGAACATATGCATCGGGGCTCGTATGTACTCAACTTACTTATTTCAAATGACACTTTCGTTTTAGTAAAAATAGTAATAGTAAAAATATTTTTTGAAAACATTCTATAGGTGATTTAATGTCATCCACATTATTAGTACGATCACTGTACATGGTCAAGTTTATCTGTGTTATTATACAGGGTTACTTTTTACCGTTACAATAAATATGTACCATATCATTGGTATAGATAATAGATCACATTTATCAAGTAAAATTTTTTTTTTTTTAATTATTATTAATTTATTCTTCATGCAAATGTAACATAGTGGCCGCCATTCCCTATAGCAACTTTAGTCATTCGTATATTTTTCCATTCCATGTACTGAAAAACGTCGTACGATACACGTGCGGAAACGAAATTCGTAACTCGTGTCGATTTAAAGCACTCCCTTTGGTCGTGCTTTAATTTATCTGCACTCCTTTAGTACTTAATTTTTTTCGCACTTGAATCGAAATGTACTAATTCTCGGTATGTTTCGTAACAATTCGCATTATTTTCCATATTTTTTTTATTGATAGTATATTATTAGTACCTAGTATTTTATTGATACTCATGTCTGCCTGCGACCACGGGTGTAACGTCAGGATATAATTAAACGTAAGTTTACGCGATTAGGACCCGTTTGTATTTAAAATATGAGTGATAGTCGTGAAAGTTTAAATCAATATAGTGCGACTGCTTGCAAAACATTTCATAAAATAATTCGAATTCCAAAATAAATTACGTTTTTAAAATTTTATTGGATGATAACGAACTATTATGGATATAAAATCCTATTTTTAATAGATACGAGTAGGTACCATTCTTAATTATTTCACTATTTTCGTCATGTCAAAATGTGTCATGGTCTTATCACCAGTAGTCATCCTACTGTTTTTATCTATACTGTGTAATATGTTTGTTATTGTTTTGGTTTAATATATTGAATAACATAATTCTATTAATTTAGTCACTCACCACTTATGTTTATTCAGTCTCCGAAGCCCCAGTGATGATAACATTTTTTTATGTGTTATCACACCAATCTTAAAGATAGTTTGGTTGACGACAGCGGTGCGCAAAATTGACGTACGTCCTCCCTCCAACAGGTCCCGATTGGGACTGAAAGATGACAGCAGGAGCGATCCGGGAGAATAATTTCACATATTTTGTAAGATGAAATATAATTCTTACAATATTAATGATTTCTTCTTGTTAATCGTTGACACAGACTTTGACGTTTCTTCTTATATATTTTTTTCTTGGTAAAGTTATGTAGTTTCTTAGCAAAATGAGTTTTCATGCAGAGATAGACCTATGTTTGGGATCGTTTTTTATAGGGCGAAGTTTGTTTAAATACTTAATACTAATCAATGCGCGATAGATCAAGTTCTCAAATGTAACATATATAAGTTTTACTTCATAAGGAAGTAGTATTATTGAGAAAACTGAAAAAAACAAACGGGAATTCTACGCTTACCTCGCCTTAATTTGATTAACTAATTGACTTTGAATATAATAAAAAGCGTCTGCCAATTTCTTGGATTTCCATGTTTTCAGCACATGATAATAGACAAATAATAATAATAATTGAACACGATAATAATGTGATTAAGTTACGGCGTCAGAATTTCACTGCTAATGAGCGTTGAAGTGTTGTCATTTTCGTTGCACAAATGTAAATGAGAATTGCAATGAATTAATTGTGAAAATTATAGAGTTTGAGACATGCTGTCTATTGGTGAATAATTTTACACGACCTCTAGGTCAGGATAAGCTCATGACCTTTTTCAATTTATTATTTACGCTGGTTTTACTGTGCAATAGTGTTGATTCTTAGTGTTAATTTTTGTGACATAGTGTAGTTAAATCTACAAAAAAATTCGCCGTTCACTCTGTAGTTTAAAAAAAAAAAAAAAAAAAAACTTGTACAACATTAATATTAAAGTTATTAGTTCCCAGTTAAAATAGCAATTTTCTTGTTCTCCCATAGTAAACTTATCACTGATTGGCAACCGTGATGTCACAATTTGAAACAAATTTGGGTGGCAGCCTTTAAGGGCCTTGTAGGAATGTTAAAACTTTAGTCCTGTAATTCGACTTTAGTGTTACTTTGATGACATAGATAGTTGATATTCACAGAAAACTGCATCAGTTGATACAAAAAAATTGACACAACGACTTTTGTTCTAACTTCCCTAAAAAAAAAAGAAAAAAGTGAAGTTCTAGAATCTATCGCTTGACGGCGAGCTTGCAATCGTGACTAAATATCGTTTTAAAGGAAATATACCAACACATCAGCAAAAAAAAGTAAAAAAAAAACACAAGAACTGGCGACCAACGTTGTGCCCCTGAAATCAATATTATCTTAAAATTACGCTCACATGGTCAGAAATATCACATACCATATATCATCAAAGAATATTATGCAGTGAAATCGATCGAAGTAAGTCAACAAAATTGCTGCTTATCTTACCTCACTCTTTGATCTGGTCAGTTAGTAATCTAGTGCATAGTAAAATACCTGGGTTAAAAAAAAAAACTTAAAAAAAAATGAAAGTCCTTTATTGGTTTCAAAACATCCCAAAAGTAAAGAAAAAAAAAATCTTAGGTACTTACAATCTAAATATCAGAGAGTCGTTCAGATGTTCAGCAAATACAACGTACATGTTCCATACGAAAAAAAACATTTTCTGGACTTTCTGGGAATATTGAGCGTAAAGTGAGCGCGAGAAAATTTGAAGAATCGCGGGTTGGCAAAAAAATATTCCAAATGCAATTCGAATAAATCAAAATTTGTGTTTAATCTATGGCCTGTTTGTGGAACATTTGGAAGAAAAATATTTTGGTTGTTTATTTCATATGTTAGCAATGGTAATGAAATAAAATTGAAATTGAATTTTGTGTCTACAAGAAATGTGTTAAAAGTGCAGCCGCTACAACATAGCTAAGACAGGTGGCAGGAATTATGAAAATAGAACGATAAAATATTTCATTTGGTCAACTCGAAACAAATTTCTGAGCAATGACAAAAGCGTGAAAAGTGGTTATTGTTCGATGTAAATTGCCGGTTTAAAATTGAGGTCATATTTGAATTTGGTTTACGTTGCTATGTCAAAAAAAAATCTAGATAGTCTATAAAAAAAGCATTGACTTATGTCTTATTACAATAAACATGTATAAGGAGAATAACTGGTCACGCTGAGGGCGAAATGTGAATTTAAAAAATAATGATAAAAAAAATAGAAACATAAAAGTAAATATAAAAAAAAAATAACATAACAAAAAAGTAAAAACAAAAAGTTACGTAAGCGGTCTAGAATTAACATTATACTAGATATAAAAAAAAAAGAGTTAATAAAAAAAAATTGAAAATTATAGTCAACTAGTCATGATGACGTGACGGCGGCGTGTCACATTGACAATAGTTTGATTCGTTTTGTCACTATAACCATTTGCCAAATGTTATTGATAATGACAGCATATTGTTGAGAGATAGTAGCTTTCCAAAAGAAAAAAAAAATAGAATAAAACTAAAAAAAAAGGGAGTACAAAAATATGATTGAAGGGCTATGCCGGACCAATCAGTTTTAAGCACGCTAAAGGGACAAAGTATTAGTGTCCGGTCTAGCCAATAAAGATGAGTGTATGTTGATTGAAAGATGTCGGGTCGGACCAATCATTTCGCTAAAGGGACAAAAACAATAATGTCCGGTCTAGCCAAGGAAAAGATACGTTTTGATTGAAGGACACCGGACATAACTCCGCTAAAGGGGCAAAAAAAACAATGCCCGGACTAGCAGGTAAAGAAGAAGTGACTCCTCTAGTGTCATGCAGAAGGATCTAAGAGGCTAGTCCTGACGTTCGGCCCAGGCTAACCTGATTCATCATTTGTGGTATCAAGCCAAGATAATTTATCAGTCAGGATGATCGAACAGTTAAAGTCATTCTTTCGATTCTGATATGCTTTGTTGTAAAGCTGCACGCACGAGGACGTGCGTATGTCAGTATGGCCGTGACGGCGGCGTCATCATGTAGAATCTAAAATGTGAAAAATATCCAATAGTAATCAATGTACAAAAACAACAGCTGCACCTGACCTGACCGATCAGGCGATCACACCAGTATGACGTCACGCCACCTGCACCCGCCCGGACCCTCTAAGTCCTATAAGTAACCTGACTGATGGTTGGTGGGGGCATTCTTGTCATCGAAATGGTCAGTTGCAGACGTTGTCTCATACGCTTTGTTATTTTAAGATTGATGTTTTAATATCGCGAATTGGTGAAGAATAAACCACTGCTCAAATACGAGGTTGGTAATTGTCTCATTCATTGGACCCTAAACCCTACTCCTATTATAATAACAGAGGAGACGCCAATATATATATTATACGGAAAGAGATGCCACATCAGTGTGAAAAAAATTGAAGGTGTCGCTATGTCACAAGTGTCAAATAATAATGTTTGAAATATTTGACATTAAAAAACACCAAGTTAATGGTGACCTAGAGCCGTCGGGTTTTTTGCAAAAATATTCTTCTTTAAGTTATTAATAACATACGTAAATTCCAAAAAAAACGGGCCAGTACTTTATGAAATCACCAGCCGCGTGGATGACGGAGGGCGTACGGATGGCTATGCGACGCAGGGATCGCGCGTTCAGACTTTTTAAGCGTGATCGTACTGACGTGAACTGGGGACTCTTCAAGAGAGCCCGTAATCGTTGTAATCAGATGGTGCGTGCAGCGAAGCGTCGATTTATACATCAAAATATTTCATCTTCTTCTATGGCCGATGTCTGGAAATTCCTAAAATCACTTGGCCTGGGTAAACATACTAATGGTTTCAATGGCACTTCCTTTTCTCTGAACGATTTAAACAGACATTTTTCTTCTGCTCTTTCTGTTACCAATCAAACTAAGGCTACTACCATCTCTGAAATTTTGTCCCTCCCTTCTTCTGTCGCCGACAGTTTCTCTTTTTGTCCCATTTCTATTTCTGATATCAAATCCATAATTAAAGCGATAAAATCAAAGGCCGTAGGTTGTGATGACATTGGACGTCACATGATTGTATCAGTCCTCGATTGTGTGCTCCCAGCGATAACTGATATTATCAACTCTTCACTGGCCAACGGCGAATTCCCATCACTTTGGCGTAAAGCGTTTGTTCTACCCCTGCCCAAAATTTCGAACCCGACATCCTTAAACAACTTTAGGCCCATATCGATCCTTCCTTTCCTATCGAAGATTGCTGAAGCGGTGGTACATAAGCAACTTTCACGTTTTGTTCACGAGCATAACCTTTTGAGCCCCTTCCAGTCCGGGTTTAGACCGGGTCATAGCACCAGTACCGCACTTCTGAAGGTGACTGAAGATATTCGTCGTGGCATGGAGGATCAAATGGTCACAATACTAGTTTTAATTGATTTCTCCAATGCATTTAACACCGTTGACCATGACATCCTCCTTGCCCTTCTGAAGCATCTAAACGTGTCTCACTCGACCCTTAACTGGTTCTCAGCCTATCTAGGAGGTCGCCAACAAGCAGTTCGAGTGGATCGGTCCTTCTCTGACTGGTGCGATCTTGCCACTGGCGTGCCTCAGGGTGGAATACTTTCCCCGCTTTTATTCTCAACCTTTATCAACTTTTTAACGCCTGATCTCCGCTGTTCGTACCATCTGTATGCCGACGACTTACAACTATATGACCAATCTACGGTTGCTGACTTACCGACTGCTATTGACAGGCTAAACCTGGATCTATTTCATATACAACAGTGGTCTGATAGATTTGGTTTGTTTGTAAATCCGGCAAAGTGCCAGGCCATTGTATGTGGTAGTAGTAGACAACTTTCAAAGCTTGACCTTAGTATAGTTACGCCGGTGAGTTTCAATGGCACTCTTATTCCGTTCAGCCAAAATGTTAAGGATCTTGGTATTATTGTAGACAGCACTTTGAGTTGGAGAGCGCAGGTTGCTGAAATTAGTCGTAAGGTCATGGGTTCTCTTCACTATCTTAATAAGCTCAAGCACTTTTTGCCCATTAAGACCAAAATATTACTAGTTACTACATTAATTTTACCCATAATCGATTACGGTGATGTGTGTTATCCGGACTTGAACGGAGAACTTCTAGATAAGTTGGATCGCTTACTTAATAACTGTATCCGTTTCATATACTGTCTCCGTAAATATGATCATGTGTCATCTTTTCGTTCTCAGCTTGGCTGGTTACCCATCCGTCAACGGCGTAATTGTCGAATGCTCTGCACTCTTTTTTCCATTTTACATGATCCGCAATCTCCCGAATACCTTAAGTCTCTCTTTCAATATTACGGCGTGTCTCGTGACCGTCAACTCCGCTCTTCTGGAAATTTATCTCTTGCCATCCCTCTCCATCACACTAGTTTTATGTCCAGTTCCTTTTCCGTCCAGGTGGCTCGACTCTGGAACAGTCTTCCCCGGGATGTTAAAACTTCTCCCAGCAAGTATGCATTTAAGAAATCCGTTCGTGCTTTCTTCGCTCGCAGATTAAACAATTAGTATGTACCTAAGTTTAATACGTTTCGTCTTAATATATATATATATATATATATATATATATATTATGTTTTTTATTGTATGTATGTAGGTTATATGTATGTATATAAATATTTATAATATATTTTATAATGTGATAAATATATATATATTTTTATAGTGAGTCATGTGTTTGTTGTTAATATTATTTCAGTTTACTTGTTACATACCCAAGATAGCACCGCCCACACCTTCTCTGCTTTGCCTTAAGGTTGACTGGTAGAGAATGCCCTTGGCATTAAGTTCGCCTTTTGTACTTTAAGATTTTCTTTTGTGCAATAAAGTTTAAATAAATAAATAAATAAATAAATATTTAAAAAAGTAAAAAAAAGTTTAAAGTGACATTTCACGAAAACTGTCAAATATTTTGACATAAGATTTGGCAGAACACTAACTAGCATTGTGACCAATACGTAGGATATATTAATTAACCGAAAACGTCAGGGGCATTTTTTGTTCCCTTACACGGCTAACCCCTTTGTGTAATAAATCTCATGCCTGATTTAATTTATTGCCAGTATAAATAAATAAATATCTTGGGACATTTTAAACAAATCGACCTAGTCCCAAGGTAAGCTCAATGAAAGCTTGTGATGTGGGTACTAAACGCCGATATATATAATAGATTGTATACATATATATATTTAAATACATAGACAGCCATGACCAAGGCACAAATATGTGATAAATAAATACATAAATAATGCCCTGGATGGAATTCGAACCCGGAACCTCTAGCTTCGTAGACAGGATCACTACCAACTAGGCTACGAAGGCTGACGTATTAGATTTACACACTGTATTACTAGGTTAAAAATAAGTATGGCAATAATTGTCACACAATATAAATGAAGATAATAAATAATAGTCAAACCATAAATATATAATCATAAGCAACCTTGCAATATCTCGTTTTTATCCAATATCCCTCCAGGAAAAGTTATTTCCGCGCAGTTTATGATAACCGGCCGTTAATGCGAGCTTTCCCGGCTTATCGGTAATAGGGCGGGTCAAGGGGGTCGGGACACTTCAGATGCCGATCTTGGTCGTGCTTTTAATCGATGATTAAATAAGTAACCCTGGTCCCATGTACTTATTAGCTACTAAGTTGGTTAAAAAAAAAAAGGAATACACCCATATTTTAAAATGTTTTGTATTATTTTTGTAGTATACTAAATATTTTATGTAACAGTATGGTAGAAGTTTTTGTGAAACACAAATCAAATTATTTTCTTATTAAATATTTTGATTAGTGTTTTTTCAAGTATCTATTCTATTATGATGATCTTTTTACTTTTAGGGACACCCAATCAGCGTGAATTAAAAAAAATTGAAATGTATTCAGGGTTGTAACGATAATAAAGTACGAATTAAATACAAATTTTCAATAAAAACTCAGTGTTGATGATAATTTCATAAACTATAAGCGATGTTCCTTAAGATATCGTACTTAATTGTCGTTACGAACCTGACAGCAAATAAGGGTTTTTAATATTGTACTAAATGGATGTCCTTAAAAGTGAAAATGCCCGTATATTATTTTATTGACATATGTAAATAATATATAAATGTACGTTTGTATGTTTATACACATCAATTAAATAATTCTTTCTTTTCATATCTAGGCAGTTCATGTAAACATCGTTTAGGCCGACTTACTACTCCTCAATTCATCATCATCATGGATACTTAAATAAATATTTACATCAATCTGGTCTTCTTTAGAACAGAAGATTCATATCTTAACATAGCTACCTAAAAAACTATATGATACATTACAATTTACGCAGTCTTTGCACTTAAACTATCACCTTTAATAGTATATTATACCACAAAGACCACAAAACTATCTGAAACGATCTTAAGAGAGCCACAATCGTTGTAGCGTCGGAAATGTCATAGTAGAATGCACACCGCTTGCACGTCAAGCGCTCTTGCACGCCACGCCAGCGGTTTGCCATCTAATATGTCATTTACATACGCTACAACATACGCGCTACGCACACGAATGGGTGTGGCTTGGCCTGCACAACGACATAAGAACGTGTCACATATTTGCGGCCTTCGTGGTATAAGTTACTATTAACGATGACTGTATAGTTAGTCGTCATTAGATAATAAGAGCGGCCACACTGATCAAAAATTTCTGATCATGCCCTGTAACGTCACAATAGAAGCTTGTTCAGATATTATTGAGCATTCTGGCCGCTCCAATATATCTGATGGCGATTGTAAAATTAATCTCCCTGGCAAAGTTTTAAAAAAAATTCCACTTTCACTTTCATTTAGTAATGGATCGTTTCGGGTAATTTCCCTATATAACTATGAGAAAAGTTTCGGGTAATTTTCCTATGTAACTATAGGAAAAGTTTCGGGTAATTTCCCTATATCACTAAGGGGAAAGTTTCCATTTATGCTATCCCCGGTAATATTTTTATCTTACTATGGGAAAAAATTCCATATGGGCTTTTCCCGGCAAAATCTCAATCTTACTATGGGGATAGTTTCCACTTGGGCTGTCCCCGGTAATTTCTCAATCTTACTATGGGGAAAGTTTCCATTTGGGTTATTCCCCATACTGTGTTAAGAAAGCTACCAGGACCGACCCATCACTTTACATCAAGACTGTCTATACAACGTTCTCGTTCATAATCTTTGAACTTTTAAATTCTTCCATAGCATTTATTCTTCAGTTCACGTTCCAAAATTAGTAGTTTTCCGGTTGGAGAACCTGATTACAGCCTCCACGGTCCAAGGAACAACGCAGCATAAGTTGCAGATTGTGAGCATGTAGAATGCTATTTCGTAGCTGTCGGTGTAATCTCTGACAAAACCTGAAACAATTATTATTATTCAGTTTATTTACTTTTCCATCCTTTTGTCTTCTTGTCTAGATGACTCAGACATCACAGCTGCGATTTCAGCATTTAGTTTAGGAGCCTTGAGTAGCTTATTATTTTATTTAATCATTGTTACATTTAGGTTACATATAGTTAACTAAAAATAAGCGCCGAGAAACCCTAAACTCGGGTTTGTACCGACAACTCATTCGCAGAGTTCAGTTTCGTGGAATTAATAATATTTTCACCACACTTGCTATCTAAGCGCGCCATTGCTTACATGCGTAGCGGGAGTAATAGAAAAGTGAAATTCCCTAGGGAGTAATAGAATTGTCTGTTCGTCATTTAATAATATTTTGTATTAAAACTTTTTTTTTATCGGCAACTGTGATGAAAAACATTTTATGTATCACGGTCGGTAAGCGGAATATTAACTCGAGTCATTAAAAGCCCTCCGCCTATGGCGTCGGGCTTCTAACACTCGTTAATAATTCCGTACTTACCTCCCTTGATGCACAATGTACTATTAACATGCAAGTTAGCACTGAAAGTAGTTTATAGTTTTCTGGAACTGAAAACTTTTCTGTAAGTTCCTCCTTTTCCTCTTTATCTAAACCCTCGACTGTTATCCGACCCGAAATCATCTCAGTTTAGAAATTTAATTATTATTAAGAGCCTGTATTGTCCAACTGCTGAGCAAAAACCTCCCCCCATTTCTTTAGTTTTCGCGGTTTTGTGCAGTGTCTGACCATCCCTTCAGACACCAGTGAAGCTATGAAACAATGTATTATTTATTTTATTCCAAGAAATAAAATTTGTTTTGATCAGCCTTTTAGTATAGTAATACTTGGTAGGCCTTTAAAACGGGGAACGGAGCCGTTATTTTTTCCATACAAAAAGAACTGTTCTTTTTTCGTTCTTCAGTATATAAATTGTAATTTTCTCAAACTTGCTACGGAATGTTGATGTTACTTACTTTACAATTAACCCGGAAATACTATGTATCCGGTGTCATGTGCTAAGATGATATGTAAAGAGATTTCATGTATTTATTTCACACCTAGGACTGCAAACAGACTGTCTTTTGTTTTGAAACGTCAAATTGTGACACTAGGTCTTGACATTCAGCCACAGAAAAAAAAATAACCTTAGAACTAATGTCTATACCACCAGGTAAAAGAATACCTCAAACAGATTAAAAAAAAGTTAGGCGTGAATGTTTTTTTTTAATGTTTTACTATACTGTACTATTGGTATATTTACAAATGAAATAGTATGGTTCGGCGAAATCAGTTGGTTTTATTTCGTGGCAAGTTTGAGAAAAGCACTATACAAATCTCGACGAGAAACAGGGTTACAGGCCGCGTATCCCTATCTGGCCTCAGACCCTTCGGCCAGATATATCTACTTGGCCTGTAACCCTTCGTTTCCCGTCCTCTACAGTAATGTACTATTAATTTAGTAATTTAGAAATATGATATTGTTAGTTACATAAAATATTGAGCAGTACATAAAGCGTATAAAACATAAAAAAATTTTGGGCTGTTTCGAGGTTTTTGTAAAATACCGGTTCCGGTCCCTGCTTTAAAATAACCTATTGCCCATTTTTTCAAAGTTTTCCCCCCACTTTTTGTAACACAGGTCTTTTTTCATATAATTTCTACTGAGAGTCGTGAGCTCTTTCGAGCCTAATAGGAGGATATTTTTGTCCCAAAGTTTGCACATTTTTCGAACTTTCTATTCCGTTACGGCGGTACAAATAATACTAAATATTTGAAAAATCAGTAAGGAATGGAAAATACAACTTGGTATACAAATTTTCTCCTATCAGGATCGAAAGAACTCGTGATTCTGAATGGGAGTTATATTTTTTCAAAGTTATCGCAATAAAATTGGGGATTGCAGTCAGGGGCAAAAATATATATACAATTTGAAATCTTACGCTGCAAACACAAATGAAAAAAATGTATACATATTTATGCCCTTGACTGTACAACTTTGAAAAAATAACAATGACCCCTATGTATATGGACGCATTAGGAAGTCAGCGCTGGGCAAGCGGGTAGGCAAGTAATGCCCATAATCGCAGTAGTGTCTACTATTTTGATGACGCTGCCCATTACCAATCATTCAAAAGCATAGTATGAAAAACATACCTACAACATACAAGCGGTTAAATATTTTGATGTATTGGATATAAATACCGATATACCCCATAATTTTCTCGTTGAGCGTAAAGCCTATAAAAGCTTCAACAAAATAAATACGATAAAACCAACATGAGCCGGAGTCATTAAAACATTTATTAATAAACACTAAAGTCCTCAGCTCCCTCGTTCACATTTTGCTCATAAATATTTTCTTATTTGCGGATTTCACGTGTTTTACCCAGGAAAAGGTAATTGGAACTTTATCGGAAAATTTGGGAATAATATATTTATAACGTGCCTATTTATTCTCGATTACGATATTGAAACGAAATTGCCTGTTTTCAGAATTCTATCTTACTTATTAGTACTTTGAAAAGTTGTTAACTCCCTTAGTGTCTTGACGTATTTTGGAAAAGTATTTTGCGATCCATTTTGATAATTTCTAATTTATTTTTAACTAGCGACGCGCCTCGGCCTTGCATGGGTATATAGTACGGTCAAATCGTACATAATTTTACCCTAAACTCGCAAATCAACTAGTATCGCTGCATTTTTGGTATGTTGTTTAGACACCATAGGACAGTATAAAACCATATTTTGCAAGCAAAAAAAAGTTGTGCTAGCTGGGTAGTACGTGAAAAACTGCGAAATTTACGGCCATTTTTTAGTTTCTGATTTTTATTTAAAAAACCTTTAGTTTTTTGATATAATATGTAAATAAACGTTTAAAGGCTAATAAATTTCCAACAATTTGAGCTAACATGTATTACCGTAGGTTTTATAGTTTCAGAGATTCGAGACTTTAAAAAGTACCCCTTTTTGTAAGCTAGATAAAATTTTGTGTTTTGCTAACGTTTTCGACTTAATATCGCCTCACCTAATTATGCTACGAAAAACATGCAATAATGACCTTATAGCGCACTTAATATTCTTTAATTTAAGGTTAAAATTAGGTCTGTGAACTTTGTAGTTGAAAGTATAAACTCGAAATTCCAAAGGCAGGAGGCCCGCTATCTAAGTTTTTCATACAAATCGCAAGTCGAGTTGCAAAGCTGCAATTTTGGTATTTTATAAAGGCCTTATAGATATGTACGAAAATGCATATTAAAAGAAAAACAAAAAAATAATTTGGGCATAGGACGTAAAAAACGGAAAAAAAATCGCACTTTTTTTAGTTTTTGACGTTTAACTAAAAATCTTTTATCTTTTTGATACTGATAGCTATAAAACTAAGAAAGAACATTAAATTTGAAAGGATTTGAGCTACGTTGCATCACCGTAAGTTATATATATTTTGAGATACGACATTTCATAAAGTGCCCTTTTATCAGAACATAAACAAATTTTAGGTTAAGTTAAAGCTATTCACTAAATATTGGCAAAACGTTCGCGCTAAGAGAAAAAAGTAATTGTAGATAATAACTACATTAAATTTGGAACAAATTGAGCTGATAACAATTACTGTAAGTCTTATAGTTGGGGGTATACGAGGCTTCAAAACATGCATTTATTTTCTTAACTTAATAAAGGGCACATTTTGAAATGTCGTATCTCTAAATCTATATAATTTAGGGTAATGCAAGGTAGCTCAAATCCTTTCAAATTTAATATTCTTTCATAGGTTTATAGCAATTAGTGTCAAAAAGTTATAATTTTTTAGTTAAACGTCAAAAACTAAAAAAAGTCCGATTTTTTTTCAGTTTTTTACGTCCTATACCTAAATCTTTTTTTTCTTCTTCTTGTAATATGCATTTTCGTACATCCCTATAGAGCCTTTATAATTTACAAAAATTGCAGCTTTGCAACACGACTTGACATTTGTATGAAAAACTTAGATAGCGGACCACCTGCTTTTTGAATTTCGCGTTTTTAGTTTCAATTACAAAGTTTACTGACCTGATTTTACCCTTAAATGAAAGAATATTAATTGCGCTATAAGATAATTATTTCATGTTTTTCGTAGCATAATTAGGTAAGGCGATATTAAACCAAGAACGTTAGCAAAACTCAACATTTTATCTAGTTTACAAAACAGGGTACTATTTGAAGTGTCGAATCTCTGAAACTATAAGACCTACGGTAATGCATGTTATCTCATCTTGTTACAAATTTATTCATCTTTAAACGTTACCTGATACATATTGTCAAAAAACGTAAGGCTTTTTTTATAAAAATCAGAAACTAAAAATAGACAGTAAATTTCACAGTTTTTCACGTATAACGCAGCTAGCACAACTTTTTTTGCTTGCAAAATGTGGTTTTATACTGCCCTATGGTGTCTAAATAACATACCAAAAATGCAGCTTTACTACATGTTTTGCGAGTTTAATGTACGATTTGACCGTACTAATATTATATTACACACCGTGGGCTTTTATAACCCGAAAGATTTTAACCACGCATTTTTGAAGTAAAAACAAAAAATGTAAACGAGTTTTAAAGTTTCGGCGAAAAAAACTATTTTTTTATGTTTTTTTTAATATATTTTAACATAAAAAGTAGACGCTATTCGTAGAACTGGCACTTTTACTTTTCACTTTTTGACATCTATTAATGAGGTTAGTGAAACTTTTCTCCGTAATGGCAGCAACGCCGTTAAATATACCTTTTGTACTGACTAATAGATTTTTTTTTATTGGTAATAACTCTGAAATTCATATCCAGAAAAGTTTATATTTTCTAAATTATAGTTTCTAAATGTGGTCTGGAATACACTGCTAAAATCGGTGGAGTTTAATCAGCTCACGGTGTATATAAGTATGACGGCTTAAATCACACTAGATCGATTTGATCACGGATGTCAATTATTTTATTTGATACCAATTTTATTTTATGTTTTGATGAATAAATATCGACTTAGTAATTGGAAGTTAATATTATTTTTCATCACACTTGCTGTCTAAGTGCGTCATTACCTGCGTGCGTAGCAGGAGTACTAGAAAAGTGAAATTCCCTAGGGAGTAATAGAAATGTCGGTACGTCATTTAATAATATCATGTCTTGAAACATTTTTTTTGTCGGCAAGTGTGATGAAAAACATTGTATGCATCACGGTCGGTAAGCGGAATAGTAACTCGAGTCATAAAAGTCTCGTTAGTAATTCCGTACTTACCTCCCTTGATGCACAATGTACTAATCAGACATCGGATTCCGTGGGGCGAAACTTCTTGACAGCTAGGGACTTCCTATATCGATAAACTCGTTTATCGATACTTGTTCTATAGACTTGTGACCGCCCCCAACATTATGTGTGGTTTTTGTAACTATTTATCACTTTATGAAATTTTGTTATGCTCCTATAACCTCCACAGAAGTTGAAAAGTCTTCTAGCCACCTGAAATGGATTATTCTTCCGTTTTCACGGAAACGCTTAACGCCCGAAAATATGGAAAAAAATCTGGTGGTTTACTTTAAGAATAATAGATCGGACAGTCATAAAAAAATTGAGACGATGAAATTTTTAAAAATGTTTTCAAAAAAGAAGAAGAAAATTTTGCTGCTATTTTATTATATGGGTAATACTCTTTTAATAAAAAGATATTTTATAAGCAAACCTTTGTGTGATCACTAGTATTTAGAACAAGTATCGATAAATGAGTATATCGATATAGGAAGTCCCTAGCTGTCAAGATGTTTTGCCCCACGGAATCCGATGTTTGGTACTAATATTGTTTTCCTTCAATAACCCAAGGGTAATTTAAACTTAACTAGGGCATTCATCTGCCAATAGCTCGACCCAATGCGTGTTCAGTTAAGACAGTGTACTAAACTGCTACAGTATTTTCAACCTTAAGGTATTAGTCTGCGTTAAATATATGAATACACTTCTGCATCTTATGCCCTTGGTATAAGGTACAAAATTGTATACATATTTTGAAGTTTCACATGTGTGAGATGTTATTTAGGTTGGATTTGTAATCAGGGATGAAATCTTGTGGGAGAATTCTGGATTAGACGTCGACATATCGGTAGGCGGTTAGGGTAATTTTGCAAATTATGTTTGCTTAAGTCTTATGTTTATATTACCGTCAGAAACTTTTGGGAATTCGTTTACTTTCCGATGAGCCAGACAATACATTTTGAAAATATTGTCATTACAAATTATGTAGAATAGAGACTAGTACAAATTAAATAAATTCGGACTTATAAAATTAATATTGCCTGTGGTGAATGAATATTGCCTTTTTTCTGTTATTGGACATTTTTCCGAGCGTTTCAACCGCCGTGATTTCGGTGGCAGCTTTATTACACGAATCCGGTGAGAGATGCAAGAACTTTTGGATTAGCCGTAGTTGAAAACTACCAAGATATCCAAAAAATATATGAGATACCCACGGAAATCGGGTAATAATGTTACCACCGAAATCACGGCGGTTGAAACGCTCGGAGTAATGCCCTTTACGGTTGCGGTTTCATGAGTAGCGCTGGTTTTAATGCAACATTATGGTTAAACTAATGCAAACATGCATTTTTCTGGTGTTAATAAGCACTTTCCTTAATGGGCCAGCTACAAACATGGACTACGTACACGTTCTCATAATTTAAGTAACATAATATTGCATAAAATATCAGCGTATCTCAGGCGACCGCAACCATGGCAGTAACAGACAGAAAAAAGTTGATTCACCCATAAATGCATTAGAAAGTAATGCCCACAATCACCACCACAGATGTCATATATATACCATAGATCAAGTAAACGTATCTACTTAGCGTGTCAAATGAACTCAGTGAAATCCACTGAGTTGTCCGTCTTTAATCACAGCTTACAGCTTTCGGGCGTCAAATTTTGTAAGTTCAAGTGAACAAAAACATGAATAATGCCTCCTTAAGTAATATTAATTGCAACAACACAAAAAAATATGAATACTCAAGGGCCTGAGACGTATTTAAAATCATAGGCAAGTAACAACTTCAGTGCAAAATCTGACACGCTCGGCCGCCATACAAATGAATGAACTTGTTTCTTCTATCCAAATCTAATTCTGTGATCACCAATTCACCACGCTGGGCAAGCAGGTTGAGTTGACGATTGTAGCAGTAGTTTGTCCACCATAATGGTGCTGCTGTCCATCATCAATATTCATAAACAAATGGTCAGCGACACCTTATGTAGTTGACTCTTACAAACACCTATAGAAAGAGTGGGTTTTGAATGATAAAAATTCTTACCTATCGTAGGTCCGACGCTCAAACTCAGAGCCCCAGTGATCAACATGTAGAGCCCATAGGCTGGTGGGTACCGCTCTATGGGTACGTGCTCGGCCATGACTATGGGCTGGGCTATGTGCAGCAGGGACCTCAGTGACCCTAGGACCCCGGTCAGGATCAGGAGTGGCAGGTAGCTCGTGCATTGTGTTAATACTGTAATAAACAATGAAGCACTTAAAAATAGCAGTGATTCGTAAAATGCATTTGGAGCGAGCGCGATGGCCTGCTTTACGTATCGAATAAAACCAAAAGGTGCATTCAGACCAAACGAGCATTCGCCATTCTATCCCAACTCTACGAAATCAACGAACCACGTTTTGTGTAACGATCGAACTTCGTAGAGTACGGGGTTAGAATAGCGAATGCTCATTTGGTCTGAATGTACCTTTACGATACCGAAACTTGCAGTCATGATAAGGCTACTGTTGCCTATGCATATGGACGGATTAGAAGGATCACCACACTGGCAATCGGATTGGCGATCGCAGTATGATAATACTGCTGCCTGTCATCAATTTTCAGTATACGAATGGTCAGTCACACTTCAGTCTCTTAGTCAACTCCTTCGACACCCACGGATGTACTTGGTGACAAATTTATTCTTAATGAAGTCACGACGCCATAAAAAAATTAATGTTGCCAATATTTTTATTCATTTAATTTATTTGCTCTCATATTTAAAAAAAATAATCAAAACGAGGTTTAAAGTTCAAATAGCAACACCTAGAGTTGAACTCTCACTCGACTTGTTTTATCTAAGATAATGAATGCACATTAATGCAATAGGAATGTAAATATATGCTAATTAGCTCCGACTTGCCGATCCGCTTTAATCCAGTGTAGATAATTTTACATTACGTAACAGTGACATAAAACAGAATAGATAGGCGATGCTGCGTGGTGACGGCAATAAAAATACCTTTTTTCCGTCTTAACTCTTCTCTTTAGTGTAATGTTGTATGAGTGAACTAAGGGATTGACGTGTCACTAATCACTAATTTATTGAAGATGAATGATAAGCTTAAACATTGAATGTTGGGGATGTTGTGTGAAGGCCTAGTGACAACCTTAGCCTTGAAGTGAATAATCAAGATCAAGTGCGGGTAGTTCGCAAAATCCGCCCAGCTCGGTGTTGATACATTTTTTCGCCAGTCTGCCTGCGACCACGGTTGTAACGTCATGCCCGAAACACTAGGATAATATTAAACGTAAGTTTACACGATTTTGCCGTGTGGTGACGGCAGTAAGAATACATTTGTCATCACCCCAACTCCTCCTGCGGGTGTCGTAAGAGTCGACTAAGGGATTGAAGTGCCACTAACTATTATTTGATACAAGATTGATGACGGGCAGCAGCGTCATCATAGTGGTCACATTACTGCGATTGCTAATCCGCTTACCCAGCGTGGCGATTATGGGCATTTACCTCCTAATGCGTCTATACGCATAGTTAAATTAGTTAATAGGAGAGGCCTACGTCCAGCAATGAACTATCATAGATGATATCATCATTAAGACCCGTTTGTCGCTACTTAATATATGATGATGATTACCTATCCGAAATATGGCAGTGAAGAGAGCTCCAGCGTAGTACATATAGCGGCTGTTCATCGCGAAGAAATGTCCAGTCACACCCAGCAATAGCCTGGCTGCCATATCTGTGGCGCCCCCTACCGCTATTATCGTTGCTATTTCACCCTGTAGAAAAACAATCGTGTAGTCAACAAAGATGGGGTTGCTATTTTTCGAGTCTATTTAGTGGGTAATAAAGTCTAAAATTGGTAGACCACATTTTTTGTTGACTGTGCTAGAAAATCAAGGAAGCTGCTGAAGATATAGTACGGTCATATAGATATTTTGTATGAGTTAGGTTGTAAATCTTTCCCGTGGACATATGAAAGGTAAGGGCTATTAAAACCGTAATTTTCTTATTGGACGAATACAAGCCGATAGGTGGCTTCTGGTTTTTAAAAAAAATGTGGTCTAACCCTAATGTGTATGTCCAAGAACCAGTAACTTTCACAATGTCCACAGGAAAGACGCCCGTTTTCGCGAACGCTGTATGACCCAGTAAGATGCAGGAAGCTACACTGAAAACAGTCCAACTCTTTGTGATAATGAGAAAAACAACGATAAACTAATTTATATAATCAAGGTATAACACAAATAGAGGAATAATATTTTAGTCTCGTTTACATCGCGAACGGAGGCGACTTAATGGCTTTATTTTACATCCATCGCTAGCGAAGTTTTTGTTTAAAGTTTACGGCTGTAAGAGCCATCAGCAATGAACCTATTAATGAGCCCGCTCCGTTTGCTGTGTCGCCTTCAGAATAAGCCGCAATAGAAGGACAAAAAATGTGCGTTGATTTCGATATACTGTACTAAGAAAATATTTCGTATGTGCTAAAATTCACATATTTTTAACCGACTTGATATTATTGATAAAAATTGTTAGTTTGGTAGAATCAATAATGCCGATCTTTCCACATTTTTTTTTGAGAATTGCTCAATTTATGCATTTTGCAATAAAGAAGGTCTATCATAAATCCATAACGTATTGCAGCTAATTTTAATCAAAAATTCTTACCCGACTCAGCCCGTTTTTGTCCAAAAACAACGGTTCCAAAGTAAAGAACGTCAGGTCTGCGAAGAAAGCCAGTGCCATTCCGAAGGCAATGTTGTCGAATATCCAATCCTTCAGCAGCGTCAGGTCCAAGAACTCTGCGACGGTTTGCCTGAAGTAACGGAATTGCAATGAAGCTGATGTTCTACTTTGATATTTTGCAAGGAAACATTGCGCTATAAGGTTTTCAAGTTATTCATCTTCATCTTCGGCCTATGAAAGTCCACTGCTGGACGTAGGCCTCTCCTATTAACTATCCGTATAGACGCATTAGGAGGTAAATGCCCATAATCGCCTCGCTGGGCAAGCGGATTGGCGATCGCAGTAATGTGTCCAGTATGATGACGCTGCTGCCCATCATCAATCTTTTATCTAATAATAGTGACACTTCAATCCCTTAGTAGACTCTTACGACACCCGCAGGAGGAATTGGGGTGGTGACAAATGTATTCTTACTGCCGTCACCACACGGCACAAGTTATTATAGTGCCAATAAAGGAGTGACTACGGTGATAAATTATGTCTGAGCATGCTCTCTAAGGACACGATGATAGAGGCATATTCAGATGTTTATGAGCATCCTAGCCATTCCGATATATGAGATGGCAATTGACTACAGTCAAGTGTGAAATATAATATGCATCAAAATTATTCCGTTGCAATAAGGTTGCAATAAGGCTTACGAAATATAAGCACAGTTTCGCATTTTTTTTGCTTAAAGAATGTAGCCAATTTGATGTAGGTAGATATGTACGAGTATAAATCTAAGTTGCACATTTGGAAGTAATATAAAATTTGGGAACATTACTTTAGGGTATTCACTATTAACACAAATCTTTTATAATATTTACGGACCTATATAGAGACAATGTGTCGTCTTACTTAACATTTTTTTTGTATGTTATAAATGCTACTCATTATTTCTAGAGATACTATATATTATTAATTTTGTAAATATTGACGTTTTCCCACGAAAAATGTTGCATACTTTCAAGATAAAACATGTAATTTGAATTCAATAAATTTGAGACCGATTTGACCTTTACGTTACCATTTTACAAAGTATAATAAATAATTACCATTTCCCATCTTTGTTCTTGATAATCGGCATAGGTTCCGCCGCTATCCCTCCAAAATTTCCCAAACTCGACACCGAAGCAGCTTTATACAAGTTCTCCAAATACACATTGTCAGTCGAATTGAACCTGCTATCCTTCCCTTCCCCCGGAATCAGAACCACAGGAATGCTTAATCTCCTCGAATCAGCTAATTTAGGGACGAGGAGGAAATCCGAAGATTTTCTACCGATTTGAGCGTGGATGTATAAATTTTCAACGGATCTTGCGGAATTGGTATGCGGGTGGGGCGACAGATTTGCGCTGTTGTTGTTTTTGGTGAATTCGAATTGGGATTCTTTGTCGGCCGGAGTTGGAGGGATTACTGGAACAAACGGATTGGTTAAATTTTAATTTGGCTTTTATTGATATAAACGGCTTGGGTAATTAAAACAAAGCCAGGTTCACAGTAAGGTACGTATTACACCGCGTTATCGGAATTAAGCAATTAGAAGCCCTGGAATTCCAACTTGTAATGAGTTTATTTTGAATTTATGTACATCGTTGTACATATTTTTCGTATAATTTTTTTATGGATACCAGGCATCAATCCCAACAAAATAAAAGCCCGCAGCAAAAAATAGGCCTCTCCTAAAAAAATATGCGTATACACGCATTAGGAGGTAAACGCCCATACTCACCGCGCTCGGCAAGCGGATTGGCGATCGCAGTAATGTGTTCATTATGATGATGCTTGTACCCTTCAATCTTCTATCAAAGAATGGCCAGTGATACTTCAACTCTTAAGACACGTGGGAAGAGTCGTGGTGGTGACAAATTTATTCACACGGCCAATGATCAAGTTAATGTTCAATAATATAACTGTAATAGTATATTTTGCAATACTTACAAACTATTTTCTCGCAAGGCTTCAACTGTTTCACCATATGCCATTCAACTGGATGCAACACCACTGCTCCAAATATACTATGCGCCGAAATTGCACACAGCACTGCCAGCGTCCCTCTGAATCCGAACTCCGTTATCGTGAACTTTATAAACAAGGGATACACCATTGTTATCATCCCTATCGAAGCCTTACATAAGCTCAGGTATAACACCTTTTTCTTCGTAAAATAACTGTTGAAACTTGTATAAGAGACGGGGATAAGTAACCCCATTCCTAATCCTTGTAAGAAGCCGTTGGTGATGATCAGTTGAGTTGTTGATGTGACGAAAATGGCCAGGAAGGAGGCTAGCGTGTATGTGAATGCTCCGATGAGACCCACTTGTCTTAAAGATAACTTCTTCAGTGCGATGTTTGCGGAAAATCCTGAAATGATAAATTAATTCAAATATGGGACAAGTTAAGTTGAAAAAAAAAACTTATAACTACGAAATATCATTTGATATCCACAAGTGCTTTACGTTGAAGAAAAACATCGCGAGGAAACCTGCATATAATATCTGCAAAGAAATGCAAGGGTTATGTGAAATTCCCAGCTAGTATTAGGCCAGCCGTTGAGACCAAGGAAAATAGCCACATTTGATGTTGATGCGTAAAATGGCCAGAATACAATAAAATGAAATGGGCCAGGAACAGGATGTAAATTGATTGATTGATATTATTATTAAAACCAGACATTGGAAGAAACGTATTGTAAGGTTCCGTAGCTGATCACTAATAACAATCCTATTTTCTTTGGTAATATTTTAAGTACTCTGTGTTCTTGAATATATATTTTTATTAAAAGATCGGTTCAAGAACGTCATAACGAGAGGATCAAAGCATTTTTCTCTAAATTCGTCAACTTCATCAAAACTTACGAGAAACATTGGAACGACTGATACTTTTTTAGGATCTAAAAGTAGTAGGATCCCTTAAAACGACTGAGGTACATAATTCTGTAACATCGAATGAATACCTTCTAAGCAATCTTATAGAAAATATCTTAGTTCAAGTGGTAGTAAAATGGTAATCATCATGATATTTTGTTGTAATTGATATCCTTGATAATGATTTAGTTGTATTTGTCTTACTAAATACTGGTAGAGGTTATTTATTAGCTGTTGAGTAGTAACAAGGTCAACAATCGATGTTGGGATGGGTCAAGAATGTTCCGTGTTTAAATCTGTATTCTGTATAGTAGGTAGTTCAATACCTAATTAAATATGCTTTGGACATTTTTACAGAAACCTAGTCCCACGGTAAGCTTAAAGCTTGTGTAATAAATGGTTATCAATATTATACGGGGTGCAACATAATTAATGGTTATTATTATTAGATATAAATGTTCTGACTTTTAGAGACTTTACATGTGTTGTTATTATTATATTTCAATTTATTTAAAATCAATTTTATGTTTTAGTTTTTTTTTATGCATGTTAGTTGTAAGATGTAAGATGATTATTTAAAAAACTAGTCCCGCCAAGTTTATTACCAGTTCTCTGGTCAATGGTGTAGGGTTAGAACCGGAAGTAGTTTAAAATTTATGTGTAACTTAGACCATTTAAAAGAGCTTGTTGATATCCCAATTCGAATAAAGAATCATTTTACTTTGAGTTTAACTTTGAAGAGCCTATTTAGTGTTGTATTTTGATGTCTTTCGCGATCTTCTAAAGTCGCACATTCTAAGTAACAGTCCCCATAAAACCGATGACGTCATCGCTGCAAACGACAGACATTTTGACAAATACTCGAAACATACAAAATTCTCGATAAGCGATCCGATTAGTAACAATAGAAGATATTTTAATTTTTTAATTTTAGATCAAATTGGTCGCTCAAATAGGCCAATTGTTAATAAAAAACAAATTTTATTACGCGAGTATTTTTCATTTCTATGTTATATCTTGTACGCTTAAAAGTGCCGCCTTTTACAATGTTTCCTATGCACTCTTGGTAACGCAATTATTTATTATTATTATCGCACAGTATTAACTGTGTGTACAATGTATTATGACATTTGTGCTCTTTAAGCTCATATTAGTTTATACTAGTTCGTGTTTTAATTATATCAACACGGAATCGGAAGCAGGAAGAAGAGGGGTTTTTTATTTTAAAAATAAATCCTATTTGATACCTATTTAGTTACAGAAGTGTCAGACAACTGGTAAAATTTTAATATTATGTTTGGTAAAGAGGTTGTTGACATTCTAATCAATGACATTATTTTTTTGTGTATCATTCTGGTTTGATGACCAAAAACTTGTTTCCTTGCATTTGCAACACAAATAGATTTAGGTTGTTTGGGCAACTCTGTTTTTTAACACAGTTTCTTGTTTGATACCACGTGTTGTGCGTAATATGACGACGATTGACGTCTTTTTATGGGCATTAAAACGGATTTGTGAAGCCCGACGTGTTCTGGTCTTTAACCGAGGGTGCTCCAGACAAGGATCCTCTTAATGGGTCGAAACATGTTGCTCGACATGTTCGATAATATTTTAGCATGTTTGATTCTCACGTTAGTTATTTTACATATAATCAAAATATTCAGGAACTATCTTACTGCTACAGTAAAATAGAGTTTGGACTATTGGGCGCTAAGGGAATGACATTCGTACGATTCGTACAATTGCCAATTGATAATCTTAATACAACCTTAAAAATAATTCTTATCTATTCAAACTTAAAAACGAAATCTAAAGCTAAGTAAAACGAATCTTAAAGTAAGTAGGGACATAGGTTCTCTGAGCGTTTTTATCGCCTGTACCACAGTGTAAAGAGTAACAGTGGACCGACGCCTTTGATGTTTGCGTAAATGCCGACACCGCACAAGGTTACACTATTTGCCTAGGGTTGTCACAGACTTTACACAACTGCTCAAAAAAGGAGGGTAATTAACGGCCTCCGTAGCCTAGTTGATAGCGACTATGCCTACGAAGCTGGAGGTCCTGGGTTCGAATCCCAATAAGGCAAATATTTCCCCGAAGGCAAATATTTGTGTGATGAACGTGAACATATTTGTTCCTGAGTTATGGTTGTTTTCTATGTAATATGTATGTATTTATCTAAACAGGGTGCTGGCGAGCATTCAGAAAGATTTTAAATATGTATTCTAGACATCAAAATGAACAAAACATATTATGAGACCTAATGTCAATTCCACCAAAAAAATATTTTTTTTTTCCTTTTTCTTCATTTTTTGAATACTTTTTAACATTTCCAGTACTTTTTATCATAACAATTTGTTTAAATTATTTATTTCAATTGTTTTTTTTAGGTACAGGTTATTTCGTCAAGTCTATTCGTATTTTTTGATTGTCAGGCAAAAGGTGTGGTAATATTAGAACACATTGTGGTAGCATTGTAATCAAAAAGAAGTTAAATGACGAGTTACGTCGAAAAACTTATTTCGAAAAAAGGTTGATTATCTCTGAAACCAAGCCGAATGCAGGAAATTTTAAATAACATTAAAGACTCTAAATATGGTCCGGAATCCAGCATTAAAATCTTTTGGTTTCCTCGCGAGCACCCTGTATAAGTTCGTATATCATCGCCTAGTACCCAATAGTACCTACAAGCTTTGCTTAGTTTGGGGCTAGGACGATCTGTGTAAGATGTCCTCAAATATTTATTTATTTAACGTTTTTAGGTTTCATGTTAGCACGTATGTACGTTTCGTTACAATTTTCCCATCATCCCAAGTGACGCTGGTTATTTGTCTTTGCATGGCAGTCTTATATTTGATTTGGGAACAAGAGCTTGTTAACAATATAAATAAAATACAATTTTATTATTCAGTGTTTAATACTTTACCTATTGAATCAGTTTCCGTTTTCTTATTAATCATTCATTAATTATAATAAATTAATTAATAATTATTATTTATTAATTATTTAATTTATTCATTGTAATTATAAACAAATCAAAACATTTAAAACAAGACACGCGTCAGCCCTGAAAGTCATGTCCCCAGCTACTAACAATGGCGACGTATGCAGCTTGGGCTCGCCCCACCCGCCCCGCGCCCCGCACACCCCGCACGATTGCTCTGTCGAGACGGCTTCGTCGAATGACTGTATTGGTTTTTAGACTGTGCCTGTACCATGGTGAGTATTCTGAAGAGTTATTTTCCCTGATCCCGCCCTCCCCTTTCCGTTATAAAACCACACGTGCCGGTTTGCGGTGTCACTCCTTCACCGTGGAAAATATTCCCACACGTACTAAGAAATTCGGTAATTCCTTCATATGCCGACTATTAAAAAGTGGAATTCTTTACCGGCACATGTGTTTCCGCATACCTATAAGTTGGGACCCTTTAAACGAAGCGTGAAGAAGCATCTAGCGGGCCAGCAAGGCGGTGGCAACTAACAAGTTACTGATTGTCTCCTGTTCGTTGCCGCCGCGATTTGGGCTCTACTTTTCACTTACAATCAAGTGGAGTGGAGCCACTTTGTTGTGGCAACATAAAAAATAAATAAACGATTAAATAAAAACTACCTATCTTTAACCTTCTCAAAGAAGTCACTTCGCAATGCTCCCGGAGCAAAGGTGCCCATTTCGCTCGCTGCGTTACCGCGTTGATCAGATCCGGATCGGGGGTCAAGGCCTTTTTTTTGAAGGCGGTATCCCGTAAAATACCGCCTTAAAAACTGGGATACCAATTTTTTGGCTTACAAAATAAATATAGTAGCTATGTTAGTTTTTTCTTACCAGCAACAGCCACAGTGACTTGAAAGACGCCATACACAACTGTCACAGCACCTGTTCCCGCGCCGATGTCGTTCAGAAATTCATTGTAGATAAACCCGAACACTGGCTGGTGCGCCGTGCCGGCTATCTGTGGATACATGCACTTTTAGGAGCTTTTACACTTTTGGGGACCCTAAGCATAAAATAAAATAACAATAATTTCACCCTGAACTACATTTGAAATATCTACCTAATCATACTTTAGTTTGACCCTAAATCTAATTAGTTTCTTATAGTAATTGACATATTTAAACTATAACTCTGTTCTCCATTTTGTAGTTGGTAATTATTTAGTACCCTCGTGTACTTATGTGTAAATAATTTGCATGTTGATGTACCGACTGAATACTGTGTCTAGACTAATTTATATTTAAGAACCATTGTACTACATGTTCAAGCAAATAAACAATTCTATATCTATTTCTAAATACGTAATTTTAGTCAGGTTTGTAACGACATTTAATTTAAGCACTTCAATGTTTTGGTGTTAATTTTGTAAACTTCATAGTTTACAAAATTAAGCAAATATGAAAATACCGATCATGAAATTTCTTTTATGTGATAAAGAAAGACAACTGAGCTCTCAGTCTCCTAATAGAAAGCAGGAACTGAAGTCTAAGGACATAGTGATCAGAAAATGTATGCGCTGCCTACCCTCAGGACTTAGATGGATTGCCTCTATCTATGCCAGTAATTACACCGGCTATCTTACCCCCAAACCGAAATTAATACAGCAGTGCAAACACTGTTATTTAGCGTTAGGCTAATAATTTGGGTAATTTCAAAGCAAATAACGTTTTTTAATGCCACGCTAATTGAGTATGGAAAAATATGGATCCCAATCACACATTACAAAAAAAATCACCAAGAACGGTGGCCAACAAGCATAGTCTGCCTGAAAGTAAGCAGCTACCGTAGTACAAAATTCACAAAAACGTTCCAGATTTGAGAATAATTGTATTTAAAAATTTTACACAGGTGCCGGTGAGAAACTTGGTAAGAATTACGTTTTACGTAGTTAAACGTCAAACATCAGTCTTATACTATTATATAAGTGATAAAATACCCGAAAGGATAAAAAAAAAGAAATCTGGTAGTCAATTGCGGAAATAATAATTAATCACAAATATCAAACAAATTGAATTATATCTGCTCGGCAACTGTTCAAAGATCTAAAATCTGCTCTTTTACCCTTTACCGACAATCGCGAGCACGTGACAAAATATTTAGACTCGCGGGAGATAAAAATGCGGTCCGAACCAGACTGGAGCAGGTCTAAGGGCAAGGTCTGTCCGATAGTGGTAGTTATCTCGTTCTGCGCATATCTACACCGGACCATTAATGCACGTGTAAATAGATGAAAAGTATACTTACTATGTAAAAATACACGTAAGGCAATTTTATTTTAAAAGTCTGGTGGTAGGACCTCGTGCAGGGTCCGCCCGGATAGCTACCACCGTCTTACCCGTTAACTTGCTGCTAAATGGCAGTGTTTACACTGCTGCGTTTTGGTTTCGGGGTAAGATAGCCCGTGTAATAGACTGGCATAGATAGAGGTAATTCATCTAAGTCCTCAGGGTAGGCAGCGCATAGGCTTTTTTTTATCACTATATCCATGGGCCTCAGTTTCTGCTTACCGTGCCATCAGGTGGGCTGAGAGCTCAGTTGTCTACCTTCGACACATAAAAAAAAACTAAATATGTATTTTTTTTGCAATAGATCCTAAAGTTGTACTCAATTTTTTATTTAATATTTAGACATTTTTGTGCGATATTTTAACTCAAAATAGTGGAGCTCTTTCTATCCGTCCCAAGACTTTTTTCCCCACTCTGTTACCATATTTACATACATTTCGTAAAGGAATAGAAGGGTAAAAAATGTATGGAGTTTTCGGGACATTTTGTCTGTTGGTAACAAATTGATTTGTGATTCACAGTAGAATTTACATGAAAAATACCTAGGTTAAAAAAGTAGGAAGCAAACTTTAAATAAAATGACCCATATAATGATAGGACATGATACATGATGAATTATATCTAGTTGCTTAGCAGTGTTAATAAATTTAATAGGTACCGAATTAAAAAAAAATAGTTTTTTTTTATATTACAGCCAAGTGCTACACAGGGACACAGTAGAAAAAATATTTTTATATAAAATTGTTATGGATATTTACTTCGATATAGAAAAACAACAAATAGCGGACTTATTGCATTATTGCATTCTCTATCTAGCAACCGTAGCGCCAAACAGAAAAGTAAATATCATGTATGTTAGACAATATAATTTTGACATGGGTAAATTCTAATAAAATAAATACCTATTACATCATCAACCTATCTTAGTCCACTGCTGAACGTAGGCCTCTTCTATTAACAATGAGTATAGACGCATTAGGAGGTAAATGCCCGTAAACGCCACGCTGGGCAATTTGCGATCGCAGTAATGTGCCAATGTAAAATGCCTATACAATATTCATATTTAAGATAAGATTTTTAGGTTTTGGAAACTCTTTGGGAGAGGATGAATACTTTTTAATAAATTGTGCCTAACGCTCCATGGAAAAAATATTGAAATATACTTACAAAATAATTTTAAAATGCTGTCAATAAATATGTTAAGCTATTTTGTCACGGAGCGAGTAAGGTTTTGCGTAAAAATGTGTAAGTTGAGTAATTAGTTTCTTAAAATTAAAAATTTACCTTTATTATTTCGGTCTGGATACTTAATTAATGTTGTTATTTTTTCGTATTCCGTAATGTGCATAAATTAAAAAAAGTTTTTATAAAAAGAAATATCCTCGATTCTTTTGATTATTATTTGCTGCTAATCTGATAAGATAATATTAAGCTTTTATTATGTGTAATATCCATGCAAAAAAAATCTTTTGACTACATTTCAGAAAATAACTAACCCTTAAGTTCAAATTTTATAGTTTTATTTTTCAAGTACTATTTCAATATTTTTATTTGTATTTTTTTTGCAAGTAGGCATAACTTTTTTTTCATTTATGTTAATACTTAATTGGCTTTTATTCCAAACTTCCCTAAGTAAGTACCTATTGGATATTTTTCTGGACCAAATTACCTTAAGACGATATATGACATACTATAATATATGGGATATTTGCACAGCTAATCGTAATTTAAGCAAATTGTTGTTTTTTTTTAATTTTCCAAATTTGGACTTTATTAGATTTTTTCTTCCCAAAATCACGAGCTCTTTCGATCCTGATAGAAATAAAAGAGTGTCCAAAAGAAATTCCATTGAGTTGCTATTTTACATACACTTTCTTCGACCGTAACTCAGTGGAAGACAAAAAAATGTATGGAATTTTCTGGCCATTTTTTTCTGCTAATGAGGATCGAAAGAGCTCGCGATTCTGAGTAGAAAAAATATAAAAAAAAAACAAATTTCGGAAAATTGTAAACAACAACAACAAAATAAAAATCCGCCAAATTATGAAATGTCAGTCAATTATAAATATTAGATGTCATATACCAAAGAAAAACGACCAAGATCACCTATGTCCGAGGTGGGGACCCACGTACTCAGCTTTCGCGGCTGATGCCTGTACCCCTCGGCCACTCGGTCTTAGCAACCACCGGTCAAATTTCTCGGGTATATGCAATCCCTTACAAGGCTAAGCGCCTTTGACCATTCTCTGAGGGTAAGCAATACATGCCTCCCCACCTCGGACATAGGTGATCTTGGTCGTTTTTCTTTGGTATATGACATCTAATATGTATAATTTATATAGTATTAAGTAGTGTGACTACTGGAGAAAAATTAAAAGTACAAATCAAAATATTTAGTTAATAAATAATTTGATTTGTACTTTCACAATATGTTGTCAGTCAATTATTTACTCTTTTATTCTACAAATAGAGTTACAATTTTCATAGACATTATAAAATTAACTATCGCTCCTTACCCCCTTCTTCATAACTGTCTCCTAACTTAACAACCCGCTAACTATTGTCCCTTTTACTCTTATAGACATATTGATAAGCCCGAAAGGGACAAACAATACTTAGCTTGTTTAGTTAGACGTTTATGAATGACGTTTTATTTTTTTTTGAATTGTAACAATTTTAATTACATTTTAATTTTTTTATATTCAAACAAAGACTTACAAAAATAACGGATAACCCGACGCACACGAGATACCCCCACCCCCCTTCCGGCGGCACCATCTCATACTTCTCATCTCCGCTGCTACTGCTTCTGCTACTCACACTGCACTTAGCCCCACTCATTCTCAACTCCAAACACAAAATGTTCTCACTCCACACGCGGGGGACCTTATAAGCCGTATATGTTTGCGAAGGCTTTAGATTTAAGTCTTATATCAGTCTTATAACAGTTTCGGTATTCCCAGACAAACACGATCGAAGACTAGGGTAACAACATTGTGTTTGTTTATCGATTTGTTTGTTGACGCGTCGGACTCTACCGGGAGTCTCTGCCTGATTAAACGAGGTATCGTGTTTTATTTTAAGGCCGGTTGGACAATTAGTGCAACCTCTGAAATGCGCATCGATATTTAAAGGTATAAATTAATTGTATCCGTAAAAATTATATAAATCGCTAGCAACAAATATTGAATTAGTCTACCTTATCATATTTTTTTCCAAAATAAAGTCGATACGGGCTTATGTTTGATTTGTATAAATAAAAAGAAAATGACCCATGCAATGTCTGAAAGTATAGTGCATCAATATCAGTAGTAATAAAGTCACCGTTTCTTCCATTTCCAGCGTCCATAGGCTACGATTGCAGCCCACCATTAGCCGGACCTTGGGTTTGTTTGCTACCAAATGCCAATACCATTGATTATCAATTTACCATGTATCAGTTTTGTAAATAAAACATCCCTTCCTATCCTTATCAACAATAATTTTATACTGTAGGTAAAAGCTTAATTAACGCAATTAAGTTCTTTGTGCGATTACATCACATTAAGTAAATCATTCATAATTTCTAATAAGTAAATAACTAGTTTAACAAATGATGGCGCCTCTTTAGCGTTTAGAATCCGATTAACGTCGTAATTATTGATTAAACAATAATGAAAGACTAATTAGCTTAGTTGTAATTGCCATAATTTATTTGTTCATGTATAAAGTGGTAAAAAATCAGGTTTGTGCATAGCAGGTAGCATACAGAGTGTGCAAAATATAGTGGTGAATTTATAGGGCTTATTTTCGTGTTCTGATTTAAAAATAATAAGCATCATTTCAGCTATAAGACGTCTACTGCTGAACATAGGGCTCCCCTTTGGACCTCCACATATACCGGTTGAAAGCCTGCATTTTAATGTATTTATTTTTTAATAATATATATTATAGGCCAACAAAGTATCTTTGATAAATATTGCAAGCACATTTTTATTTAATTCGTAAGTAAAGTTTAAGGAAAAAGCATTCATATTGCTTTTTTACCGTTGTGGGTTTGGATATGGTGGTTTTCAAAAACTCGTTCGTATTTCAAAGATTATTCAGATTACAAAAATAATATAGCATTATACAAATTAGATTTCATATCACACCAAAAGAGCTCAGCTGTAACCAAAAAGTTTGTTATTGTTAATACAGGCTGATTTTTTTATTCAACGTTAAAACTTTAGAGGGTTAATTCTGGGGTCATATTAATGAACGTTTACTATGGGACCGACATACGATTCGAAAAAAAAATCTCATGTTCCATACATGTCCATATTAGTAGGCGAAAATGTATGGAACATCAGATTTTTTCGTGTGAGATTTGAATCCACGTCATCAGCCTTCACGGCTGATGCCTAAACCACTCGGCCACTCCAGTTTAGCGGACACCGGCTTATAAGGCTTATTGTTATAAGGCTAGGCGCCTTTGATTGGATTTGTTCCCTATCGGCCCTTGCAAATATGATGTAGTTTCTGTATGTGATATTGTGGCATATTTTCATGTTTAAGACATCTTAAAATGCAGACCTGGCCCAAAACGTCAGGATAAAATTAAACGTATGTCTTTAAAATATGATTATTAATTTGTTGTATAAAAATATGCATATTAATTATTTTGTGGAAATCATTTGTTTCCTAGCAATTCAAATCATAATATTCATAATTAAGTAGCATGCAAGTGCACACAGCCCTTGTAACATTCGTATCATATTTGAGAAATCTGAATTCCTTCCGCTAAAAAATTGTCACATATTACAAAATGACGAGTTCAGGGTTTGCGCTTAACATAGTTCTTATGACGGTGACCTAAGGTGTATTTTCTATTGCCTCGATAATTTGTTAACTGCAGTTTTGCAACGATTGTAAATAACAAGCATACGACGCGTAATTTTTTTTCATCATATTTCATTAAAAAGATGAAATATTCATGTAGGTACATTAAAAATATTGTTATTATTAGCTGCATGGTGACAGAAGTAACAATAAATTTGTTACTACCACTCTTCTCGTGAGTATCATGAGGTCTGCTAAGGAATGGAAGATCTCTGATCATTAATTTATTAAAGATTCATGAGTTTCATGACTGGCAGTAGCATCATCCATTACTACTGTGGACACACTACTGCGATAGGCAACTCGCTTGTCCAGTCAAGTGCAAAAATAGGTATCGAAAGAATCCGCTCATAAATATGTTACGACGTTTTTATTACACAAAATTAGAGTGCACTGGGACATATTTTTGAACATTTTTGTGTAGGTACACCTTATTTTTTTATTATTTCTTTGACTGTTCATCTTCCTTTAAAATTTCCTTAAATATCGGAGAGTCTTATAAGTCGTCCATACAAATATTAAAACACGAATATTAATGGGTCTATTGTAAAAAAAAAACATAATTAAATGTTTTAATGAAAACAATTTTTAAAGTCATAACACCTCGTCAGTCGCGCGGCCCGATTTTAACATTTTATCAACCGCCCGCATCTGTGGCGAAGCCCGATTTGGACATTGAGTAATAAAGCTGACTAAAGTATACCGATCTCTTGCATACTCATTAAGGTGTGTAGCTAGTGAAATAAGACAGATAGAAAACTTGGCCTTGAGCAGCCGTTGTGCAAAAGAGCCGTTGTGCGTGCAGTTTCTTAGGAATCGGTGGCCTGGCAACCCTTGTCTGTGACAAGGCCCGAACTGGGCTCCACAGACAACGACTTTTCGCAATTTTCGTCGTCACTGACGAGGAGATAATTTTGTCGAAATTCGAATTTGTCGCCCTATTTCAGTGCCAAAAAAGTGAAATTTTTGTAACAACTTTTGGCACTTAATAAGGGCGACTAATTCAAATTTTCTTTGACAAACCAAAAATAAGAAACTATATTTTTTTAAATTTGCTCCCTTTTACTACTTCCGAAGGTTGTTGGACAGAGTATACCATATATTTTTTATGGCTAACTTTCCTAACACAATTGACGCGATCGTGATTTTTGTTTTGATTAAAGCCTTAATTAGGTATGTGCAATTTTTCGTAATCCACCTCTTATAAGTATTACATGATTATTAAATTATATTTAAATATTTATCAAACGGGTTACTCACGTAATTTTAGTCGATTGTTGCTCGACATATTTCGATCCATTTAGAGTTAGAGGATCCTGATGATGGACCCGTTTGACACCCGTTTGATAAATATTTAAATGTTTCAGTCTCACGTTAGTTATAATTCTAAGATTATTAAATTATTATGGAGAAAAGTAAATTAAATTAAAGTATATGAATGTTTTTGCCACGTCATTCACATCTACGTAGGTACCAACACTTACCTCATTTCATTTTACGGTAAGTTACAGTTGAACGATAGATTGCAAATTACTATCGTTTTTTATTTTAACGACAAACGGGTCTTAATCGCGTAAACTTACGTTTATGTTTATCCTGATTAAAAATATGATTAATAATCGTGAAAGTTTAAATCAATATACTATCGACTTCTGCCTGGATTTCCTGGTCAAACAGCCTATACCTACTTAAGGTCAAACAAGGCAAATACGGTCGAGATGCGGCAACCCAAGATCTCCCAGTTCACAGGGGATATCAATAACCTCATAACCGCATCCAAATTATATCACAAACACGTCAATTATCATTACACAAACATTTATACAGTTTTATCGTACACAATAGAACGGATTTACAAGTTTATTTAACGTAATAATGCCGCGGGCGGGAAACCCAAAGAGACGAGAGAAAATCCTTTGCAAATAGCGTTCGCTACCTAATTTAGAGTTGTTTGTCCCGTTCAAGAATATATATTTTTTATATGACGAAGGTAGACAACTGAGCTCTCAGCCCACCTACAGACATAGTGACCAAAAATCGTCTATGCGCTTCCTACACTGAGGACTTAGATGGATTGCCTCTATCTATACCAGTAATTACACCGGCTATCTTACCTCCAAACCGAAACATAAAAGTGCAAATACTGCTATTTATCGGCAGGTTAACAAGTAAGACGGTGGTAGCTATCCGGGCGGACCCTGCACGAGGTTCTACCACCAGCAAAAGCAATATCACAAGCTCTATCGCAGTTCAAAATTCGGAGCAACTGTCTTTCTGTCACGTGATGACGGCAGTAAGAATACTTGTACCCCAACTCTTCTCGTGGGTGTCGTAAGAGTCGACTAAAGGATTGAAGTATCACTGACTATTCGCTTATTAAAGATCGATGACTGGCAGTTGCATCATCAAAGTCATCATAATGGATATACTACTGCGATCGCCAACCCGTTTACCCAGCGTGATGATTATGGGCATTACCTACTAATGCGTCCATCATCATCATCATCATTAGCCTATGATAGTCCACTGCTGGATGTAGGCCTCTCCTATTAACTATGCGTATAAATACATTAGGAGGTAAATGTCCATAATCGCCACGCTGGGCAAGTGGATTGGCAATCGCAGTAATGTGTCCACTATTATGACGCTGCTGCCCATCATCAATCTTTTATCAAATAATGGTCAGTGACACTTCAATCACTTAGTCGACTCTTACGACACCCGCAGGAGTTGGAGTATTGACACATGAATTCTTACTGCTGTCACCACACGGCCACATCCATACGCATAGGTAATAGGACAGGTTATACGTCCGGCACTCACTGACCATTCGTTTATTGATGTTTAATGATCAGCAGCGTCATCATAGGGCATATTATTTACTACAAACGCCATCCCGCTTTACCAGCGTGGCGATAATGGGCATTGTCTCCCAATGGCCTGGCAATGACATTGGTCTAAGGTGACCGGCGGGTCAGAAAACCATACCTGCGGGAGAGACTTCCGATATCGGACTCGCGCCAACTTATATGTATGTTCGCTCGCCACTGGTCGCTTATGCCCTGGCCACGACGTCGGTCTAAGGCGACCGGCTTAGCGCAAAAAGTATGGTGCTCCCTCTCGTACCCATATCGGCATCCCGCTCCAACTCATGGATTCGCTCGCCGCTGGTCGCCTTAGACCAATGTCGTGGCCGGGGCATTAAAGGTGGATTTAGACCAAACGAGCGAATGCTCATTCTAT